>KZ805301.1:614295-764299 GCA_003073855.1 Periconia macrospinosa
GAAGCTGTTTTCAGGCCCCTCAAGCTCCTGGGTGGCCTCATCTTGATGCTTCTTGCTCTCCTCATCTTCGCCAGCATGCTCATCACTGGCATTGACAAGGCCAAGAACTCGATTTGCGGCGCCCACTGCGGCTACATCCTAGGCCATATCAACATCTTCCAGCCCGTTAACTGGATCTTCGTCAAGTCCTCCAAGGTCTTCCCTATCGACTATGTCCTCTTCCTCCTTCTCGTTCTCTTCTTCTTCAGCGCCTCTGTCGTGGGCATCGCCACTGTCGGCATACGCTTCCTATGGCTCACCATTTTCAAGATCCGCAAAGGCCACACCTCTCCTCAAGCTCTACTCATGGCCACCGTGATGCTTAATCTCATCGTCCTCGCCATCAACTACTCCGTCGCCATGGTCGTTGCACCACAGTACGCGACCTTCGGCCCCCAAACCTTCTGCGACCGCACTCCCCGCCACCCGGGCGAGCAACCCGATTGCTCGGACGATAAGTCCCGCATCATCCCTTGCACAGAGCTCTCATCCAACCCAGCCGCCAAAGAAGTCTGCACGCCTTCGGTCCTGAGCACCTTCATCAACCGCGTCACCATCAATTTCCCCTTCTTCGGCGTGGTGCTCTTCTGGGGCCAATTCGCGTTTTTGGGCATCTACCTCATTGTTTTCGTCACCACGCTGTTTAGGACCCCGAGTCTCGACCAGGAGCAGCTTGACCGCGACCTCGAGGAGGAAGAGGAGGAGGGTCTGCTTGCTAGTACCGGGCGCAGGTTCAACGCTACGTGGCAGGACATCACAGGCAGGGGCCGACGCGATTACGGCACTTCGGAATCTAACTGAGATTCGTTAGGAAAGGTAGGGTACATCTAATGATCGTTTTTCGGAAAGGCGGTGATAATATGGGTTTGTTTGGGACTGGCTGCACAAGGAGTTTGGGATGCTATCGGGGTGATGTTTTAATATAAGTTGGCGATGGGCGGTATATATATAGCCTTGTTTTGTTTTCCTCTCTTTGTCTTTTCAAGCATTCAATTAGGGCGCATTACATCATTGATGTCTACAAATTGAGTGTATGAGTGAGCGAGTAAGTCAGTGTGGGTGCCTCGGGTTTTGGCGTCCGGAGCTTAGGGTACATGCACGGATGTAATAGTGTTCATCAGATTAACAAATAACAATCAACACCACACACCACACCACATATTTCCCCATGATGAAGGGATTTCCCTCTCCGAGTCATTCCCGTTGTTGCGTACGATCAATCCAACAAAAACCCTTCGTTAATGCGAGTTGGTCCCCACTTTTATTTTTGTTGAACCTTTTTTGGTTTAATGAACACCTGGTATATAGTTGCTGTGTTTTTTAGTTTTATAGGCAACTGTTTAACGACAAGTGACGAATGGTGTGTGTGGGTGGAGTTAGTCACACCCACCCATCCACATCTATTTGTGGTGGTTTAATTGTTGTTGATATCGAATGTGTGTGTGTGCGTGTGTGTGTGTGTGTCTCTTATATGAGGATTTTCCTTTTTTCTGTTTGTTTACCTTTTTTTTATCTCGTTTCCTGGTAATGAAATCTTTTCGGGATGGATGGGTGTGTCGTTTACATTCTCCTTCCTCTCTCTCTCTCTCTCCGTTCTTTCTTTCCATATACATACATAATACACACACACATATATATAGCAAATACACCCACCCCTCCTGCCCGACTCACCACCACCACCAAACAACAACAACAATACATACATGTATATCACTCTCTCGATCAAACCATACATATTCGAAAAAAAGGCGATCAAAACCGGTCACCCAACCCATCCAAACCTCACAACTCACTCACCAACAAACACAAACAAAAACACAGCAAAAGGTAGCAAGAGAAGAAAAAAAAGTTGCAAGTCCAACTACACTATCCCTACCTACCTACCTACCTAACCTAACCCCAACTTCACTCCCTAACCTCACAAAAAAAATACAGAAAAGAAAAACACACACACACGCACATCGTACAACGACCCAACTAACCTCCCAAAACTCCCCTTCCCATCACATCCCATCCATAATCCTCAAAGCGAAAAAAAAAAAAGCTACACATACATACGCTTTACGCTCTTTACATCCCGTCGATTCTCCACATACACACACACACGCGCGACGACCAGTCTTTCCTTCCTTCCTTCCATCCCCGAACCCGCCGAACCGCGTCTATCCATGCATCCATCCCCAGACGCTTTTACCGACTCGTCGACATCGCATACGCGCGCGGATTGGATAAGGATCCTTAAGTTGCGTATCGACAGCCGAGGACATTTCGAGAGGATTTGTCTCTCTACCATTACATGCACACTCTTTCTTTCTGATCACATCCCCACGCCCCGAATTATGAAGAAGGGGGAGGAGGAAGGGGGAGGAGGAAGGAGGAGGAGGAGGAGGAGGGAGGAACTACACATTACAAAAACCTCCGGATTATTAGTCTCGGAGAGAGAGAGGGAGAGAGAGAAAAAGAAGTGGAGAGAGAGCACATTTGATTTTGGTTTTTTTTTCGAGAGGTAAAGAAAAGGAGGAAGAAGTAGAAAGTGAGTGGGAAAAAAGTAACGGCATATGGTATCAGAAAAAAGAGAAGGAAGAAAAAGACTAAAAGGAAAGTAAAGAAGGTGTGAAAGGAAGACCAAGAAGAAAAGTCTGGCAAGCCTCGATTATCCAGTGAACCATTTCATCAACAGGGGGTACAAAGCTTTTTCATTTGGCCAAACGCTCCCTTTTTCCCCCCTCCACAGCCCAAAAGGGCAGGACAAGACAAGAAAGCAGCCCTCGTGCATCAACTCTTTTCCTCAAGCCCAAACCTTTCGAAGAAACACATACAAAGAGCAAACGTCTTAATATTCAGGTGTCTCTGTACAGACGCGGGGCATCATGGCCTCGCTATTAAAAAAGGGGGAATTTGAAGAATTCAGACAAAGGCGCCGAAAGCTCCCGCCCCAAACCTGCATTAAAGCAATGGATTTGTCCTCCTCTCGAGACTATTCGAAAATGTAAATACCGTCATTCCGTCCCTTACATTACGAATTCGAGTATGTATTAAGAACGAGAAACGCCGAATATGCAGAATACGCTGGCAAGAAAAAAAAACTCACGTTTGGAAATCATCTTATTTGACGATCTCCGAACCAAAGGATTGACAAGAAAGGTAATGAGACTCGCTATGCTCGGAGCAGTGAAGTCGAAAATCGGAGGGGTATCTTTGTGCATTCATTGCAATGGTGTTTTTTTTTTACAAGTTTCGTTAGGGAATTGCTACTCCGTCGGCTACGGACCTCATATCGCTGGAGCCCGCGGGCCGGATAGAGTGCCGAATAACTGCTCCGGGGGCACGCGACCGACATTTCCCATGCGATCGGTGTAGCTTGTGGGAGCGGGTGAGTAACCCTGAGACTTCTTGCGGTACCATTCGAGGAGAATGCCAGCAACGACCAAAAGGAAGGTCAGAGCCAAGGCGATGGCAAGAGCGATGAGTACAATGAAGCCCAAGGCAAGCTTTTTGCCGCGCGGATCGAAAAACGAATCGGGGTTCTCCACGAACATTTGCGACAAGCTACCACGAGACTGATCTGGGCCCGAAGTAAGAAGGAATGGGGTTACGGCGCTTCCATTGTAGATGGCCCCGGATGCCGATACGCTGTTACGGAGTTGTATCTCGCCTAGGATAAGAAGCACTTCACCTCGATCGATCACATCCGAGTTACCATGTTCGTCTCTTATAGTCAAAGGCTGGATGCTTCGAATATTTGTACCGGATTGGAACTGGTCTCTAACTGGAAGCCATTTGCCGTCTCTATACCGTTGAAGGAAAGCTGATCCATCGCTAGCTTGACCGGCGGCCCAGTACTCAGTGGCTTCCCTGTTTGCGGCAGTCAACGCGGTCACGGGGCCTGGGAGATCCGCCGCCCCGGGGAGTGGTTCAAACTGGCTGGTGGTGGAATCATAGGTGAATATCTTTGTAGAATTGCCGCCCACGGTCAAATTTCCAGCAACAAGAAGCTTCGTGTCGGCAATCCAGGTAAGTGACGTAGCAACACCAGTAACAGAGCTGCCAGGAGGGAGCCACTGATTGCGTTCAGTGTTCCAGATACAAAGAGCGGGACAGCTCAAAGCTCCTGCAGATTCAAAACGTCCAGCAACATAGACGTCTCTGGAGTTGGGTCTGGGGGCAATGGCATTGACGGTTACGTTCGTACCCAGGAGCGCAGGTGGCTGTGTGTTGCCGAAGTTGTTGGTTGCGAGGTCATAGGCCACGATGCCGGCAAGCCTGTTGTTGTTGACGCGTCCAGTCAATCTTCCACCAGCATAGAGAATGTTTTCCCAAACCGACAACGTCGCAACCGTAGAATTGAAGTCGACCTGCTCACCAAAACCGCTGATTTTGTCGGAGTCCTTGCCATCGATAATGGCAACGTTCGTGATGTTCTGTCCGTTTGATCCTGTAGTGGCGAAATGACCACCAAGAATGGTCTTGTTCATATTGTTGCCCTTGTAAAAGGTAGCAGTGACTATTCCTGTAGTGTTCAAATTGTGATTGTCAGATAGAGAGCGTTTGCGAGACACAGTCTGAGGCTGTTCACGAATGTTCGTGGCCAGGCCTCTCAGTGAAAGAACGTCATTGTCGTGATTGAGCGCAGCCGCCCCGTTCGCGGCGAGAGTCCCAGAAGAAATGGTCCCAGAATAAATTCGGTTCATGGGAGCATCGCCTTTTGGAATGTCGGCAAAGGCAGTGACATGCCCTGTAATCAAAGTCGTCTGAAGATTCAGGTTGGGTAACCAATTATTCTGCGAGGGAACCCATATAGCAAAGTTGTCGACAGGGAAGGCAGCATTGCTGCCAAATCCATTGACTCTGTCGAAATAGCCGCTGATACCGAGAACGTCTTCTTCCGTAGTGCCGGTGATGTTCATAGTGAAGGGGACAATGTGCAGAACGAAACCGTTGACACCTGCGCCCAGGGCTTCCCATTTATTGTTAGCATTATAGGCCGCAAGGCCATTGAGACCAGAAGCTCCGTTGTTTTGGGTATTGGTGAATTTTCCGCCCACGTATACCTTGTTCCCCATTCCGTATATTATGTTGACCTGGTCATTGAGCCCATTCCCGTCGAGCGTTGTGGGTTCTTTATCATCCCTGCCCACAGCGAAAATGTGGTTGAATCCCTTTCCGGATGTGAAATTGCCTCCAATATACAGTCTATTATTGGTAGTTGTGAGGATCTTGACATTAGCTCTTTGGGAAGGGCTAAGACTCGAACCTGCTGCAACAATGACCGATTTGGAGAGATCAGTGTCGACAACTTGCTGATTGGCGTCATACTCGAAAAGACCATTGATATCACCAGAAGTGGCGTTTTTGATATCGAAGCTCACTCTTTGCGCGACGATGGTCAAATCGTTGCTACCCGACGGATTTGGTTGAAGAAGGGGGCTTAGCTTGACGGTGGGAACTTGGCCGTTGGCAGGGTCAATGAAGCCATCGTAGATGCTGTCGTACTTGTCGAACTCATTGGTTTGGAAGAGAGTCTTGTTCTCCCTAAAAATAGAGCCTGAGCCAGTGGGTACTTCAATGCTGATGCTCACTTGTCCACGGGTGGTGCACGTGTTGTCACCCCTGCATCCAGGAGTGTATAATTTGATGGAATAATTTCCAGTTTGGGGAATATCTGGCCGGAACGTCACAGACTGCTGATCAGGATTAATCTGGCCAATCGGTAGCGTTGCAGTGAGATACATGGAGCTGCTATCGTGTGAAGGCGAGGGATTCCAAGTGCCAGTACGGCTTGCGGAGGCACCGCTAGTTTTACCTCCGCAGCTTGGCTTATTGAATTCATCAATAGCGTAGGAAAATATTTCTTGGGAGATAATCAGCCAAAACAAAATAAGGGCATAATTCAGTCATCACTTACGGGTTTGGTACACTTCAATAGCGTTGAGGCCACCGCCCTGGCCATACCAGTCTGAAATGTCGACTCTAAATCCATTCATGCCAACCTGGTTGACGAAAAAGAAATCCTGGGCTGTGGTATTGCCTTCTGGAAGTGGGCATCGGGCATCGCAGTAGGCTTGCTGTTTCGTAGTGGGATCGACGAAAGTGAAGTTCATGATACCGCCATCGGGCAAGGCAGTGTATCGCCAGGTCTTGGTTCCACGTCCCTGGATTTTGGTGTTGTAGAGTCGAAGCTTGGTAGGCTGGAAACCAAAACCGAAGTCGGCCCTCCAGAAGCCTGGGGTGGAATCGGCAAGTAACCAGGTAGAATCCGCGCCTTCGGCTTCAGGGTTCGATTTGCAGGCGATGGTTTTGGGATCAGTAAAGCCGGGCTGTCCAGAGCTCGTCTGCGCTGTAATGTTGGCGGATCCAACAGGCAGCGATTGCGTGTTGTTTTGGGCAGCGCCACCGGAGGTTCCGTTTCCAAGACCATCAAACTCTCCGCCGAAGACGATGTTTCCGTTGGGGGATTGAGCAATGGAATTGACGGGTCCGTTGAAACCCTCAAAGGGCATATTAGTCCAGTCCTCCTTCCAAATGATGGCATTCTTGGAGCTTCCACCGGTAAATTCACCTCCGACGTAGACCTGGCCACGGCTAGCATCGCAGAACAAGGCATTGACAGAGCCCGTCAGACCTTGCAGGGCAGTAGGTTTACCCGTGTTGGGATCGAGCATGGCAATACCTCCGGGGGTTTTGACGCCATCAACGCTCGTAAAGTTGCCGCCTACCACGTAGCCTTGGAGGTTATCGTTGCGGAGAAAAGCGCACATGGCCTTGACATCGCCGTCGGTATTCAGAGCCTGCTTGGTGTCGGGGTTTTTGATGGGAGCAAAGGTGCCGGTGGGAAGACGCTGGTAGATGGCGCTGGCGGGATCGGACGTTTCGTTTTGTTCGGCATATTGAAAGAGCGATAATGAATCGAAGTCGCCAGCGAACGCGACGCGACCGAGTCGTGACAGATCGAGTTGAGGAAGGGGTACGGGAGTGAGGGTGAAGGCGTTGGAGCCCGGTATTATGTACGAGGAGGTCAGAAGGAGCGAGAGGGCGAGCTTGCCGGCGCGCGACGCCAGCATCGAGGAAGAGGAATCCCTCATAGCGGCGGGCGGCGACAGCAAGGTCGGGGGGGTGGAATTATGGGTGTTGTTGTCGTAGTCGTCGTGAACAAAGTCGGTGACCAAGGAGGAGAAACGAAGGGGATGGATTGCCTATCGGGTACACCAACACATGGCCGCAGCCAATGGAGTCGGGGGCGTGGGTGGCAGGCAAGAAGCAGGGAAGGTGCGCACAACGGATCCCGATTGGCGTAGCGGCGACAGGAGCAGCTTGGCGGTCCCTGAATGTGTGTGCCACTGTGTGTATGTAGGTGCTGACGGTAGACGCTGAAACGAATGAATGACTGAGGTGAGAAATGCACACGGGATGACGAGGAAAACAAAGAGAGGGAGCGAGCGGATGAGGCAGTGAAGGGAGCAGAGGACCGGCGTGAGAAGGTGATTGCGGTTTGACGCACTGGCGGCAGGCGGTGGTGGCCTGTGGCAGGCCCGTGGACAGAGAGAGTGTGGAGTGGGTGTGGCTCTGCACTGCTGGGCCGTGGACAGACTGCTGGCGGCCGTTGTTTAATGAGGGCCTAACGTTAGTGAGCGACGAAAAAGGCTGTCGACGAGGCTGGATGGGCCGTGCGAAGAATGAGCGTGCTGTAGCTTGGACGGCAACGGCTGCTGCTAGCAGTCGATAGTGAAGTTTGCACGCCGCTGCTGATGGTGAGATGGCACTCCCGTGCGATTTCTGTACCTGGCCATGTCCGCTCAATCTCTCGTCGTCCGGGCAGCCAATGAGGAATGTGTAACAGGCGGCGACGAAGCACTAGCGTGCCGCCAAAAACGCTAAAAAAGCTTGTCCCTCCCGCGCCCGGCCAACCGCGAACGCGTCAGACACAATCACGTCGCCTCGCAATTACACTGTACAATACAGTACCCCAATCAATAGTCCAGTCAGTCCAGAGCAAACATGGGAACCATCGTCCATCTTCTGTTCTTCTTCTTCTTCTTCTTCTTCTTCTTCTCCTCATTGCGAATATCGGCACAACCTGTAATGATGAAAATATCCAATATACTCCTGCCGCAAGACATCGATCCCATGGTTGGCCAGCCTCTACGCCGACACTACTTACTTGTACGAGCCCATTCATCCTTCGTCATCCGAGCATCCCTTCTCCTTGACATCAATCATCCTTTGTACCCAGCCCAGCCGTCCATTGCATTTGCGAGACTGTCGCCGTTTGGGCTTGCCCAATGGCTGCTTGCTTGACTGAAGGCGGCCCTCATGCACGTCACGCAAACGCCACTTCCGAATGACATGCCATACTCATACATCCCCCGTTGCTCATGTTTGCCAACGGCAACAAACCTGCAAAAGCAAACAAAGGTGACGCGCGAAGATTCCAATTCTCTTGACATGATCTCTGCGTCACCTTCTTAACACGCAGCCGTTATCGTCGAGCATCTTCCCTTTTGGTCCTTGACACCTCATAGCCACATGGCAAGGGTGCCTGTCGCTACCACCACACCACTTTGCTTGCCCTTGCACACACCATCTGCCACCTTGTTTCAGATTTTGACACCCATTGTCTTCCGTTGTCATCTCCAAGTCTGAGACGGGAGACCCGCTTGCCATCATATAACCCAAACCAGTGCCCTGCTCGCCCACCATTTGTCTCTCTTTACTGACCACTCACTCTGCCACCCACGTTATCCGCAACACTGCCTCCATCTTTAAGTGGGGGGTGCATCTTTCTTGCAAAGCGTGTTCTGGACCTGTCGTTCTAAATTTGAATCGGCATCTTGAATCGCTGCACTGCCTACATCAACTATACTGTTACAGATCAAAATTAGATATTCTACACATTACTATCTATCTACCTATCTAGCTAGAGTCGAGTTGAAACCATCATTATATCCCATGAAATCATTAATAGTCTAAACAGTCTTATCAGTTTGCTCATGCCCAAATCCTTGTACACACATCGCAATGCTCAGCACTCAGTCCAAGAGCTATCACTGCGCTTCGCTCTCCACATCCTTCACCCGCTTCTTCTCCACAAACCCCTGATCTGTCGCTAGCGCCGTGTTGAGAGAATAGTGTTTGGTGAACGCACTCGCAATAAGCGCAACCCCCGCAAAAGCCGTCATAACAATCCAAATATACCGCAAAGCATCCGTGTAGCTCTCCCGCAACTGCAACTTCATCTCTCCTTCCGGCATCGCCTTGATAATCTGCACCAAACCCGCAGCGTCTTTGGAGTACTCACCCGCCATGTCCGCGAGCAGCGGGTACGTCAGCATCTTCCTCTTCATTTGGTTCTGGAAAGTGACACCGCCAATGGCAACGCCCACCGTTTGTCCGAAAGCGCGCAGGAAGGAGAAAATGTTGGTTGCGTAGGCCTGGTCTTGAGAGCTGGCGGAAGCCTGCACAGAGATGCCCATGGCGGGGAACAGCATTCCTGTTCCTACGCCCCCGACGAGGTTCAGGAAGACCCACGCGACGGTCGTGGTGTCGGGTTCGAGGTAGATGAGGAGTCCGGTGCCGAATGTTGTGAAGAACCATCCCACCCAGACCGCCCAGCGGTAGTTGCCTGTCTTCGCGATGAAGACTCCAGTGATCTGTTTGACGCGTAAGAATTTGTGTTCGGTGTTCTGGAGTTGAGAAACATATGCACTTACACCAGCAGCTGGAGCCACAGTAAATGTCCAAGGGAAGAGCGCCACACCGGTTAGGATAGGCGTCATACCCTTGACAGCTTCAAAGTACAGCGGAAGGTAGTACAAAATCGACCACAGAATAATCCCGTGAACGACAGTGACAAAGTACGTAATAGCCGCCGTTCGATTCTTGAAGACGCTGGTACGGATCAAGGGCTCAGGAGCAATATACTCTTGATGAATGACAAACGCGATCATGCCCACACCGCAGACAATCAGGGGAACCAGCGTCCTCCAGCTGTCCCAGGGGTACTGGACCCCGCCCCACGTGATTGGGATCAAGAAGCCTGTGGTTGAAGCGAGGAACAGTACCATGCCCACCCAGTCCACGCGGCGTAGCTTCGCAAGGAACGAGCTGGTCTGGTAGTTGAGGTGTAGGAAGATGGCGATCAAGACTCCGCCGATACCGAGGAAGGGGAGGTTGATCCAGAATATCCATCGCCAGGATACGTTTTCACTGAATCCGCCACCTATAAAATTTCCTCGGGTTAGCACTCACACTTCATCATACAACGTACAGTCGCCGCATTGAAACCCCTGAAGAACGAAATAAAAACAAGAAGAATCAAAGCAACATACCAAGCAATGGCCCAACCACGGTCCCAACACTCCACATAGCACTAAAGATACTAAACCACTTCCCCCTCTCCCTCAACGGCACCATATCCGTCACCACAATCTCCGTCAAAGCAATAATCCCACCACCACCAACTCCCTGGATACTCCTACCTACCAACACGACCGTGAAGTTGTTGGCTAGCGCCGCGGCGATGGTGCCGGCGAGGAAGAACCCCAAACTCACGTAGATGAGCGGCTTGCGGCCGAAGATGTGTGAGAAGGAACCGAGGACGGGCTGGAAGACGGTCGAGGTGAGGAGGAAGGAAGTTCCGCTCCAGAAGGCTTCGATTGCGCTGCCGCCGAGGGCTTTGGCCATCACCTATTGTTTGGCACGGTTAGTGAAGAACTGGGGGAGGAGGAAGGGGGTGGGGACGTACGGGTAGCGCTACGGATAGCGAGGTCGCGTCGAGTGCGGACATCAGGACGATGATTGATAGACTGACGAAGGAGAGGATGAAGGCTCTTGAGGGTTTGAAGGCTGCTAGTTCTTCCGCTGCTTTTTCTTGGTCTTGGCCCTTTTGCGAGGTCATGCTTGAGGATGATGAGTTTTGGATGGGCAGCGTTGTCGCTGGCGAGTCTGTTGGTTCGGTCATGATGTTCGATTGTGTTTGATGTTTGCGATCCTCCTTGTGGAAATCAATGGAAAGTAAGAAAGCTCACTTCAAAAGATTAAGCAAAGACTTATCTGATCCTTATATCAAACTACCCGTGTCCTTGGAGTCGGGCGATCAGACAAGTAACAAGAAACGATCGTTGATAGTAATAACAAACAACATTCCCCTTTTGCAACCCCTAACAGGTATATATATACACAGAAAAATACAAAACCCTCACCCACCACCCCTTCTCCGGAAAAATCGCTTTCATTCGTGTTTTCGCCCTAGCTCAGACACCGCTCGCATAACGTTATCTCCAATTCCTCCGACTTCACCGACCCGAGCATGTGGTAAGGCAGCAAGCAAATAATCGAATTAGTCAACAGACCAGCAGTACACTGCACCACTTATCATACATGAACGGCGTCTAGGGGCGCGCCACGTTCTTAGAGCAATGCGTATCGCGCTGTAAGAGTTGCTCCGAGATCCGCATTCGCTTAGGTGGATGGGCGGCGTTTGGGTATGGAAAAGCTTAATAAGTAGCTATTACGTGCAGATAGGTATATGTGTGGCGCTCTTGGCTTGCTTTTGAGAAAATTGTTTATAGTGATTGTGAGAGTTAGAGAACGCCTTGCGTGCGTGAAGAGACTTCGTAGCTATGTACAAGTTGGGTTCGTATGAAGTCCCGGGTGGTAACAGGTATCTACACAGGGACATACTTTCCTCTCCAAAAATTCCTCGTTAAAATCATTTTTAACAAATCTCAAATCATCTCACACACAAAAAATTCTATCCAATGAAGCAATATGCATAGTCGGAGGACGACTCACAATCCACATCACCCGCGCAAGGACTTTGTCTCCGAGGACCGATAAGCAGTCCGATGGGTGATGAAGGACAACCCAACACAAGCTTAGCCACACAGCGGACGCGGTGCTACAATTCATCCAGCCAAGGCACCATCGACTCTTTTTAGACAGCGCACTGGAAGTTGTTTCACTGAATAGGTGAGGTCTGCGCTGCGGGGGAATGTTGCGCCGACTGTGCAGAGCTGGATGGGGTTTAGCGTGGGTCGGCGCGGAGTTGCGCCGCCGCCGTCGACGCCGTGTGTGGTGGGTGGGCGGCCGCTGCGGTCGACGTCCTTTATATTGATAACCACAGTAGAGGACAAGCAAGACTATCACATACGATCATAAGACCATGAGAACAGGATTTTCTCTCCGATCAGCCGTATGTCACGATTCCGTTTCAGGAATTATTAGGCTCTGGTGCAGCAGCAACATCATTTGAACAACGCATGTGACTCAGGAGTCAGGACTGTTGTTTTGCACTCAGTGCTGTGTTGTTGCTATAGAACGTCACGAAACACCCAAAAAAATGATACTTCCGGATATTAATGAGAAACCTGGTTTCTACAAGTCCTAATTGAAAACCAGAAGGTTATTATTTTAATGCTTTTTAAAACGTACTAGTACGTTGCAAAATCGTATCAATGATGTGATATAAACAGAACAATCCATCTCTGGGAGATCTTGGTAGGGTTTGCGAACAAAGTGCCCAAGCCTGGTGCCAAACCGATGCACAGAAACCAAAATTCACTATTACACAAAGACGCGATGACGAAATTCTACATTATCTGCAAGATGCCTTGGAGGTACCATACTGGCAACTCATGTTAGACCTGTTTCTGAGGTGGAGAGCTAACTCAATGACTCTGAGTGGGGATGTGATGCTGCGTGTTCTGCATGACACAAAGCTTGATCTGTTTGCTGCGGACCGCGAGTTTCTAGAAGAGCTTGCATCCGCCAGAGAAGATGAAAAAGAGCCTTTGGAGCCTATCATAGATAGTATAGAAGCCCGTATTAAGGTTCTAGATAATGTATGAGATTGTAAGACGTCGAGTTTTGATCGTACTCACGACACCTTACCCTCTTCATGAGAAAGCTTTCGTCAGCAATCGTTATTTATGGCCGGTGAACAGTTTCCGAACCGGCTGGAGGAGGGTTCAATCGGTTAAAAAAATGGTAGTTACTTCAATTCACGTTAATCTTAAGGCTGACATTGTATTTTAGGAAACTTTGGCACTTATCGCCTTCATACTTCTTTTTCTTGTGCTGGCTATTATCCCTAGTTAGTTGGATAGTGGCATTTCACTTATAGAAGCACTTTGTTGTATAGAAATATTTAAATTCAACGTTACTTCTAGAATCCTTTAGACTTTGAAATGGGTTCAAATTTTTATAACCTATTATTTAGTATTTTAAAAGTTATTTAAATATAAAGAATTTTTTAAAATAACTAATTTAATATTTCTATAGCTTTGCTAGGAACGCTGCGAACGCAGCTCTACAGCGCTACGCTTAGATTTACTATGTACTAATACTAAGCCGCGCACCGCTCTGCTCCGTTCCGCTCCATTCTACTAATAAAGCTTTCCTGATGTAGGTACATATGTACTTACCCCGCAATATAGTAGCCCTGGATCGCTACTCAATCAGCAAAATTCACTCGTTTTTCAATCCTTTATCTTCATGATGTCAAACTGTCACATGATGATGAGAATATGCACAGACCATGGGCGGACTTTGCCCCTGAGTTTTCGCTAAATGAATTCACCTGCACCACTCCACACATATGGTCACACAATCCATCCCGGTCAGCAGACCGCTGGTAACATCAATGTGATATGTCTGCATGATCACGCTCTAGATCAGATACGACATGTCCTCTTCAAAACGGCCACATACCAAGTCACGTCTTGGCTGCGCTCAATGCAAGAAGCGTCGCATCAAATGTGACAACAGAGCGCCCGAGTGTGCCAATTGCAACAAGAAGGGAATACAGTGTGAATACCGCTCTTGGGAATCCGCTGTTGAACAGCTCCAGCTTCCAAGGCCTCAAAATGACAGCCCCACAGCAATCGCTGACCGTCACCTGTCGCCTGCTGCACCACCATCATCGATGTCAAGTACATTTTCACTATACGATCTAGGCCTGCTCCATACCTTCACGATTCGCGCGTCAGTCACCGTGATTCGTCGAGACGTGGCATCGTTTCGGACTATCTGGCAAGAAGATGTACCTCAGTTGAGCCTCGATCATCCTTACTTGATGCATGCCATACTCAGTTTTGCGGCAGCATATAATATGCATCATTCAACTCCAGAATCTCATTCAGATGACCAAGCGCATCGAGCAGCACGAGACCACTACGACAAAGCACTAGTAAGCATGCGGGCTTTGGTCTCACAGATCACAAGAGAGGCTGCAGACCCTTTGCTCTGCTTCAGCATTCTCATTTGTTTCGTCACCATGTTTTTGGGGAAAGTCGATGGACTAGAGCCAATAAACATCGCTTTGAGCCTTTTTCGGACAATTCGAAGTACAGAGGGAATTCTGAACAATGATATCGTCAGAGCACACTTAAAAGAAAGCAGGATCGGGACCCTCATAACAAAACCCGGCGATGTTCCACGGCTCGAGCGTCCCGAGGGGATTTGTGCGTCACTAGATTGGATTCTCACCTCTAGTTTGGAGCACAATATCGACCCTTCCAGTTCAGGATACAATCGATTATTGACTACTGCGGCGTTGAAGCTAAAGCACATGTTTACACTTACTACAACGAACCCAAGTTCGTGGGACTACCTGCTATTATGGCCCATAAGTCTCGTTGCCGAACTTCCTGAGTTAATAGATGCTATACAACTGCATGAGCCTCACGCTCTATGTCTTTTAGCCCACTGGTGTGTTCCTTTATGCAATGCGCCACCGAAATGGTTCGTGCAGGATTGGCCTATCATGGTACTGAGGACTATTCAAGGCATATTGGTCGGCTCGCAATGGGAAAGAGGGCTGGAGTGGGCATTGGGACAGGTGTCGCAAATGCCCTCTAGCGGACTCACATTATAATAACATGTGTATAAGGCCATTAATGGACATATAATTACGTTGGTAGACCTGACGTCGCTGCGGACGGACATGACGGGGTCAGGTTCTAAGGCACACTAAGTTCGTCTGTCAATGGAAACAATCAATAAAAATGATATGTGAAATAGTTTTTATGGAGTAGAACAAGTCCGATTTGTAAATGGTGGGGAGACGCAAGCTACCATAGAAGACCAAAGCCAAGATCGACAGTGAAATGAATGACTTTTTTGTCCGTGCCGATTGCGATGTCTTCTGGCGTCACTCGTGGAACAAACACAATGGAGGCAGAAACATACATATTGATCTTAATGTATTATTACAACAGGAGGGGGGCAAGAGTGTTAAATTTGACGATGGTGAACATCAATTGGGTGGAGTGAAAACAGCATTGATTGAAGTACATGTATGATAACTGGAGCTCTCTGAGTTGCTCTTACATAGTCATAAACAAAATCCTGAAACGATACCGGTTCGAATTTGGGCAGCAATGAGTTGCAAACCGTATGATGAGTCAGGTTGCACCTCACTACTCGTCGGCTTGGGGATTCTCAACAAGTGTATACTTGCTCTCTGCGAGTCTTCCACCCATGGGCGATCCATTCCTGGCTGCCATTCGCCTCGTCTTGTGGCTAGGTATGTCGGCTTCTCGGCCTGGCATCAGTCTACCCGGATGGTATATATTCAAAAGGACTAGTCCCGCAAACATGGGAAGAGAATCCAGCGCATATTCATAGGCCTCGTGGTTGGAGATGTCGGACTTGAAGCCTTGACTGTACTGAACTAGGCGAAACACAACCCGTGTCGTTATGAGCACGATGATAATGTACTCCACAAATATTAAAATAGTCGCACGGCGCTTTGCTTCGACTTCCGAGATGGAACGCAATCGTTTGTGGAAGAGGATAGTGTACGTGAGGAATCCGAGAATGCAAAGCTGTTGAAACCCACACCCTCCCATGTAGATATCCAGACCGACAGAGCCAAGATTTCCGCCCATGATTGAGGACGAGGCCGCGACGATAGCCCCAATGACTTGCACAAAGAAGGCGATGATATCCAAGACCACGAAGATCATGCCAAAGGTCCATGCCTTGATATGAAGTAAGGTGGCCTCCGTGGTGAAGTTGTAGATCATCCGACCCAGGACCATATAGACATAGGCGTTTAGCCAGATGGGTGCGATCATCATCAACACGAACCAGATGATATAAAGGGTTGACTGCGAAGGTTGTTGTATGTTGATGCCCCGAATGATATAACTCGTCGTTTGAAGTGCCGCGCTTATGACAATGACGGAAGAATACCATTTCTTATACCAGATCATCTGTGCGATGTGGGCGACAGTTGTGAGGGCGAAGAGAACGCAGAAAAGGACGTCGGCGCCGAGACTGGGGCAGAATGTCCACACGCTACCCTGGGTAGTAAGTGCTGCGCAGGAATCCGTGGCCATGGCCATGGTCGGTTGATTCTTCTTAAGTGTTGCTCGAGGGTAAGTAGCACTCAGCAAAGTGTGTGAAGTTGGTGATATGGCTCCGTGGAAAAAAGAAGTCAACTGATATTGATAGTATTTGCAAAATTTAATTCTGTTAAGAAGGGTTGCAGGAGTGTATGGATTGTATGTTATTTGGCTAGACCGTGACGCCTTTTATGTCTTCTCAACTTACAAAGTGCACTTGAGTGATTTCATGCCTCACTCATCTACACTCTCCCGTTACAGCTTATCCTTATGATTAACTGTGGCTGAGTCTACCTACGAAGCTACTTTCGCAACGCGCGTCACTGTATTTTTGGCATACAAAAGCAAAGCGGTGCACTTTGATGAGGCTATGTGAGTTTGATACCTCCGCATTATGGGAACAGGTCTCGCACACTATATCCTTCGTGGAAAGATTCGCACGCTATACCTAAAGAGATAAAAGGATTTCGCACACTAAGCTTCCTTGGGACGTCTACCCTAATCGATGGGCATAGTGGGGGCCGATGACATTCTGCTTCAACGAACCGCTGATACAATAATACTTGTGCAGTAATCGGCGACATCAAATGTTGATCAAGATAAATCAGTCATGTAGGATCTGACTCGACTATCGGTCATCAATGTTTGTAACCCCTGCCCCAGGAGCGAGCGCAGGAATTGCACCAAGATGAGCAGGCAGTGTTATACGCCTGTTTTGTGTTGATTGCGTAGTTGTCGAAGACCAATTGAGCGATATGCAACATCTCGAGAATTTAGAATGTCACGGAAAGTTGAGAATCCATATGATCAATTAGCAGTTCAGTTCCTCTCCCGAGCCAATGGCAGATCTTCTGTGTTTTGTATATTAAGCTTGTCTGATTAACCATCCTTTTTTGACCAGGAAGAAAGACAGACATAAAACAAGTAAAGTTGAAAACCGATTAGCAGTGTATCCTCAGCCTTATACCGGCAGCTAGTATGACAGTAAATCCCGATTTGTTCGATTAGGATTATGGAATGTCGACATCGTGGCATGCTAGCAGGGTGAACGGAGCTGTTCGGCACCGACACTTCGGAATCCATCAAGCTATTAAGCCCGGGACGATGACGCCGCCTAAACACAGCCCAAAAAATCCGATGGATCATCGCACTAATATATTCAGATGTAAAACCAGAGGATTCATTGCATACCGTAATTCCCCAGTTTCTAGCACAGCTCGCACACTAAACTATCTATGGTTCGAAGTGCGAAGTGGCTCCATAGCCTCTTCACAGATTTGGCTTTATTCGAGTAATTCTTGATAAGTATATATTTTGATGGCAGTCGTAACACTTCAAGGTCTCAATTAATTTGTCTCATTGCTCCTCTCGTGAAAGATCTGCATATCATCAGCAGCACTGAGGCTTTTGTCATTATGCACAGATATACGATTCTTACAATCTCTCTTCTGAGCGTAACATCTTGTTTTGCGTGCCCAGGACATGTTCGACGAGCTGCCAATGGAACGGTCACACCACAATCCTACACTGTACAAACACGTATCAAGCCATCGGTACCGACATCGAATGTTGCAATAACCAACGTCCGCATCTGGGATGGCTATAGGGTCCATGAGCCCGATACCATTTTCATTGAGGGGGAATTCATTGTTAAAAAATTACGTACCGTAGATGAGGTTATCGATGGAGCAAATGGAATCCTTCTGCCGGGCTTGATAGAATCTCACGCCCACCCAGGGTCAACCAAAGACCTTGAAACACTGAGCAGCTACGGAGTCACAACGGTCCTGAATCAGAACTGTCAAAACTACGAGTATTGTTCCTCGATGCGCGGCCAAACTGGGCTCACGTCATTCTTCACTGCAGGCCTTTCGGCCAAGGCTCCCGGAAGCAGCCATGCCAACAACTCCAACTCGCCACTCGACACACTCATCTGGAGTCCTTCGCAAGCTCCGGCGTACGTTGGGAACGTCTTTGGAAACGGCTCGGATTGGCTCAAGATTGTGTCTGAGGCGGACGGCCCCGATCAAGCAACGCAGAACGCTTTGGTCAGGGAAGCCCATTCTATGGGCAAAAAGACCAACACGCATGCCTCAGATCTTGAATCCTATATCATGGCTATCGTTTCCGGGACTGATCGACCGCAACATATGCCTTTGGATGGCCTCCTCAATGAGACTATGCTTGATCTGATGCGCTCTCAACATCAGTATGCTACACCAACCATGAAAGTCTATTACGACGTTCTGCATATACCTGGGGCCGGGGCGAGTCTCGGTCACCCTGGAATTACTTTCGATGAAGGCTGGGCTTTTGTTAAGCAAAATGTCGCGGCCATGCATGCGAAAGGGATCCCCATTCTAGCCGGCACAGATTCCACCACGCCGTATGCCGGCCTGTCGGTGCCGTTCGGCAGTTCACTGCACGACGAGCTCTGGTATCTCACTGAAGCTGGTTTATCGCCACAAGATGCTTTGCGTGCCGCTACGACAGTACCAGCGTGGGCATATGACCTTCCAAATCGTGGGGCTATCGCGCATGGTATGCGTGCTGACCTGTTACTTCTTCAACCCAACGCAGACCCTTTTAAAGCGATTAATGACACAAAGAAGATCTCACGCGTTTGGGTTGGTGGCTTGGAGTATATGAATCTTGCTGGTAATAGCAGCGCAACCCAATAAGGCTGTACGTAAAGCTCGAGGCGGAATGTGGGGGAAAGAATGTATTCTGTAACATTTGGCGTTCTGTATAGTATTTAGACAATCAATCTAGTTCATGTCAAGGGCAGCGTACTTTTTTCTGAATACGCTAGTTATCTTTCACAGCATTATCCTTCTGGTGGCTGCACACTGTCAAAGCATGTTTTAAACTGTACGGCGTAGAGTAAGCAGACTCGATATATAAAAATGGCAGATGTTTACACGGTAGAGCATTCTTTCTATCATCCTTACTTCTTTATCACAATCCCTCTTTCATAACCATACCATTAAACCTGAACAACAGGTTCACCAACCCTTTCCCTTGTCCATCGTTCGCGCGGAGCAGCAATTAAATATATATTCTTCAATTACCCCCGCCGCCTGCTGGCTTCCGGAACTTTGCCTAATCGCTCCGAATCACAATCCTACATCCAGTCCATATCATCCTTCTGCAGCGACTCAAGATGAAATTTCTCGCCACATTCGCCCATTCCGACGATGTCGCTGTATTCATGCTGTCATCTAACATGATGGCAGTGCTAAATTTGGCTCGTGCTCGAAGGAACATAGACTTATACTATAATATCTTTTGTCCGGCATGAGCCTGGTTTGACCATCTCCCACTCCTATCTCCTTGGAGCAAAGCGCTAACTGGATATTGTACTCTGCGGGCTGTTTACTGTTAAACTTCTCCATTATTTACAGCCCTCGCACACTGTACCTCTTTGGGACGAATGGACTACCCGAAAGGGCATAAGGTGCGGGGCCGATGACATTCTGCTGAGTTAGGTTTGGGGGCGCAATACAACTTACGGTGATCATTTTCATAGTTGGTGATATCTAACGTCGCGAACGTCGTCTATTAACAGTATTTCCTAAGATTGCACGGTGGCAGTGCCGTAATTCCTGCAAATGACGCGGCACGCCACCACTAATCTTCTGGAACTGGGAAGGTCACAATAAATGGCTAGCATATAAAGCACAAGAACTTCTTGCTGGCTGTAGTAATAGACACCTAAGACATCCAGTAACAGCTATGAAGAGCACTAAATTTCTTCTCATTTTGTTAGCCGCCCTTTCCCAGCAGGGCAGCGGTACAGTGCTAAAGAAAGACGATTATTCACGCAATAACGACCAGGGCCTTACGATAAAGACGAGACTTTTTACAGTGAAGGGCTCCATCTTCCCCAACACAACGGATGTGCGTTTCTTTGGAAATATTCCTTACGCCGAACCCCCAGTTGGCCCGCTCCGATTCAAAGCACCGGTCTCCGTCAAGAAGCCTTACAACAATGTTATCAACGGGACCTGGTTTGGGCCGTCATGTATGCAGGCCACTGGGACGCCAGCAAATCCAAGTCTTGCTTCGACATTCCAGCCCGGGTTCCTTCTATCACCAGGTCAGCAGGTAAGCGAAGACTGCTTGACATTGAACATCTGGATCCCGGAAGGGGCGAAGAAAGGGAACCTGAATAAACTGCCTGTGATGATCTGGATCCATGGCGGGGGCTTCACTACGAACGGAGCAGCTTCTCCATACAAATATGGTGATAGATTAGCGCGCAATCAAAACGTGATTGTTGTTTCGATAAAGTAAGTCAGCTTTAACGCAACGTTTTTTCTGTCTTACTAATTTCTTTAGCTACCGCCTCAACATCTTCGGGTTTTCTATGTCTGCCGCGTTGAATGGAAGCGAGTTGAATGCAGGCTTGCTCGACCAGCGCAAAGCTATAGAGTGGGTCAGCGCCAACATCCATTCTTTTGGAGGCGATGCTAAAAGAATGACGCTCTTCGGGCAGTCTGCAGGGTATGTATCAAATCACGTGTTAAGTCCCCAAAATCCAGCTTCTAACATGTTACTATAGGGGTCAAGCCGTCGATTTGTACTCATACGCATATCCTCACAACCCTCTTGTCAGTGGATTGATAGCTGAATCTGGACAAGCGACCGGTGCTACTTACGACCCTGATCCATCCGGCAACAATTTCACCTATGTTGCCAAACAACTGGGTTGCAACGGGACTGCTGACGCCGTATTCAACTGCATGCAATTCAAGCCTGCCACTGATATCTTGAAAACGGTGGCCATCGGCTACGCCGCTACAGCGAATAGCAGTAAACCATTACAGTTTTCCCCCGTCGCAGACAACCAGATCGTCTTTTCCAATTATACTGAACGACAGGAGTGCGGTCTGTTCGCCAAAATCCCAACCATCTTTAGCTCTGCCAACAACGAAGGCGGTTCCACTGTGCCTTTCACCAAGGAAGGACCATCCGGCGCCGAGAAGGTAGCTATGGATGCGTTCACAAACCTGATTGGATGTGGTGCTGCATCTAGCGCTTTAGGGCGCAAGAAAGCTAATGTCCCTGTCTGGCGTATACGTTACTTTGGAGAGTGGCCCAATCTCAATCCCTCAGGCTATGACTGGCTTGGCGCGTACCACGGCAGCGATCTCCCTATGATATTTGGTACCAGTAATCTGACGGCTCCTGATACCGAGCTGGAGACAGCAACAAGCAACTACTATCAGGGCGCCTGGGCCGCATTCGCGAAAGACCCCAAGAACGGCTTGCTTCAGTATGGTTGGCCTATGTATGACCCTGAGAAGATGACGTTGATAAAATTGGGGAATGGTACTGCTGGGGCTGTTTTGGACAAGGGGAGCGCCTTTGATGCCGCCTGTGGAAGACAAAAGAACACCACAAACCTAAGCGTTTGATGATCATGTCTGGCTGGATAAAGCAATCGGCAGACGCCCTTCTGACAGTCATTGCTAAAGCTACAGCGTCAGCCCTTCTCCAAGCCTAGCTGCTCTCACCACCTCGTCAATCATATGTATCTATAAATGTATCCCCTGTCTCCTTAGCTGTTATTCTATCACTTAACCTAACTATGCATTTTATTGTACATAAAGGGCTATTCTTCCTTATTCTAGAAAATCTGGGGCTAGGAGAGCCCAGACTGGATCAGAATGTGACAAGTGGTTAGGTGGGTAACCACTAGCGAATACCTGCTGTTGTATGTTTTTTTTTTTTTCTTTTCTTTTTTTGACCCCATTTTACTGTGAGGGCAGCCATGGTATACTAGAGAGGAGATATGATATGCCTGTCTGATGCGAGCAAAATAGGTCTCCCTTAATACGTTGGGTTGAATGCCCATAAACCTGCGGCGGTCCAGGGGAAGGAGAGGGAAGAAGGACGAAACACTCTCACTGTTGAGCTAGCATTACAGCTATTTTTGCAGAGTTTCCCGGTTGTCAAAATATCTGTGGTTGGAATTGGTCGTGCTATTGGAGATATATCATATTAGTTGGAGGGGATGATCATCTACGTAGATTAGATAAATCGGAATGAGCATCCAGCAGGCGGTATAAAGATAACACAAAGAAGCCAGAAACGAGCACACATAAAATGGAAAAGAATACCATTACTCAATCCAGGGAGAGACCGTTCCTCGAGGAAGTACGACTCCTAAGCCGCATGAAACACAAAAATGGTGACCTCGTTAATCTTACGGGATTTCCTCCCGGTCATCTATTTTGACCGAATATTACGATATGGGAAAATTGCTAAACGTTGACTTGGAGGAGAACCAACTGGATAGTGCGCCTCGTCAATTGCTTTCAACTATCGAACATGTACGCAGTCAAAGAATCGTCCAATCACACGTTTAGCTTTCTAATATCGTCGTCAAGACCCTTGATGCGAAGATTTTGATCGCCGGAATTAGAAGTTGTTTTATTGAGTTCTAGCGCGCTCTCTCACTGCTGATTCATTCTGCTCCGAAACTAGTGGTAGTGATTAGCTCTATGTAGGTTTTGGTGATTTTGCGTTATTGGTTAGACATTTTTGTTTCGAACTCATATGTCGTCTTAGAGAAAGAGTTCCCCACGTGCGTACCATAACATTTGTATCTCCGACTGTACTTGCCGCGATATGTACAATGCTTACTCGTTATTAACTGCGTTTAACCAAGTTGCAGTTAATGTGCCATACAATACTAGAATGGAGAGGGTTTATGGCCGCTTCAGATACCTTCTCTGATATTCACCTCACTTTCGTTATAGACCAATGTGGAAATCGGTCGGACAGTGAGCCCATGCTGCGGACTCGAAACGCGCGGGTAGTTGACGCTGCTTGCGTAGGCTTGCATTCCTCAAAGAAAATGCACGGCAGCACCATGTCTTTGTCCCAGCCACTGGAATGTCGCCGCATCGCCGCTTACGACCAGGCGCACGTGCTGCCTCCATTCTCTTTGTTCTACGGGCCTTCTAGAAGAAAATATACCGCGAGTTATGTTGAACGCTTGCTATTCTTCCTGCTGTTCGCGAACACCAAGGCATAAACTGAGGCCGTGAAGACCATATGCGGTCTCCGTTGGGACAAGAAAACCTTTCGTCCTCATCATTAGAGGGGATGAAACGGCCTGTACGTTCTTTTAAATCTTTCATAAAGACTGTACCGCCTCATCCAACATCGCAAGACAAGCATTCGCCACCTTTCACGCCCCTGGAGACAACACAGTCATCATCTCCATCCACCCCACGACCTTCTTCACTGAAGAAAAGCTCCAGCCCAGAATCCTGGAGCGCTCCTGACAATTGGTACGATACAAAAGATTCTCCACAAATCCCCCTCAACCGAGAATTCTCGCCACTCCTCCCAGAGCCTTCCCCACATACATCCGATATGGCTCTTCAGTCTCCGACATACCCTGTTGCTGCGCCCTTGTCTTCCCCGACTTCTGGACTCAGACCGATCATTGAGCGCAAAGTTAGCCACGACCTAGCTCCCCCCAGCAGCCCGCCAAAATCGCCTTTACCCAGTCCTCCATTGTGGACCTTGAACGGAAGAACAACGGAAAATCCACTCGTGTCTTCAAATGTTGCGCGGAGCTCTAACAGATCCCCTGGTCCGACTATCAAGAAATATGCTCAAGAATCGGATCCTCGATTTCGCACTACTTCACCCCCAAGTTCTACTAACACTTCGATTATTTCCAATGCTTCCACAAAAGAGAAAGCATTCGCTTCATTGGGCATAGACTCTACGATGCACCAGACTGCAGTGCTGCACAACTCATCTTTGAAATACGCGCGCTCCCAAACGACAGAGTCCGATCGAGCGGACGATCAGCGTGGACGTGGCAAAAGACTTATGCTTGTGAACCAAGGAAACCCGTTAACGGACGACGGCTGGGAAGACTTAGAAATGGATGACAAAACGCGGATGCTGAGTTTCTCACAAGACTACCACGATCTACTGGTCGACCAATACCGCGAATTGGAGGTCAAGGACCATGCCGATGTGCCAGATAGGAAGCCAAAAGTCCCACCGAAAGATCGTGAATTAGTTCCTAAACCGCTTTCGTGGAGAAAATCGACGTCGGGTGTCCCATCTCCTCAAAACGCCTCTCCTCGAACTCAATCACCGGGGAATTCTCACAGCCACACGTCAGCTACTGATTTAAAAGAAAGCAAGCTTAAAATAATCCCTGCATGGGTGCCGCGGCGTCTCAGTGTCGGTGCAGTGCGCCATTTATCTACTGGCGAACCCTCCAAAAATCACCACACAGCAACACGGTCGAAGCAAATCCCTGAAGCTGAGGTCGATAAGTCGCTCAAAAATGAACTGCGGTTATCAATGTTCATTCCCTCAAGCAAACCTCTCCGGTTCCGCAAAAAGTCAAGAGACCATACCACAAAGTCGTCGCCTTCTGCAAAAGCTTCTTCTCCCAATACTTCCCCGTCAAAGACTACACCACTCCTACGTCTACCCGGAGGCCTAGCCATAGTCCGTCAAGTGCCCTCAACAACATCAAATCAGTCCTCTGCCGACTTTCCAAAGCACTCATCAGACTCACCCAGCAACTCCCACACACACTCCCACCGAACCAGTTACTCCCTACCAAAACGCAACCCAAACAACCACCGCTCCTCCCTCACCACCCATAACCGCCACTCGCACTCCCCAGGCACCGCCTCCAGCACAACCACCACCACCAACAACAACAACACCTCCCGCCACTCAACAGCAAGCTCTACCTACTCTCAATCCTCTTACACCTCCTACCCACCCGCGCTCGCCATCTCAGCGCCCTACGCCATCCCACCACCACCACCACCGCCCCCACCCCCTTCCATCCCCTACGAAGCGCCCCTCTCCCCGGAAGCCTGGACGCGCCTCAAAACCAACGCTCCGCCCTCCGACTCCCCCTCCCCCTCGCGCTCCCAATCCCCCGGCGGCCACCACCACCGACCCTTCTTCCCTTCCCCTTCGTCGTCGTCGTCGTCCTGGCACACGTACTACGCGCACGCGCGCCCGCATCGGAGCGAATTTGTTCCGGGGTTTGTGGCTAAAGCGAGGGATGCGAGGAGGTTGCATCATAAGCAGCAAAGGCAGGAGAGGTTGAAGAAGAGTATTAAAGTGCTGGGTCCCACGGATCCGAGTGTGGTTAGTGGGTATGTGAGGGATGGGACGGGGAGTAGTGGTGAGTTTGGGAAGGATGGATGGGATGAGGCGGGGAGTGGTGTGGGTGGAGAGGGAGAGGATGATGGGGAGGAGGTAGTTGGGGAGGGTGTGAGGAACGTGTGATTTGTTTGTTAGATTGTGTAGAATGGGTGGGAAGGGGGGGGGGGGGCTTTTTTTATGGGATCAAGAAGATATTTCTCTTTTATCTTGTTTTTTCCTTTAGATTTCGCTTATATGGACATATATTATATAGTATCTTATCACGTACCTATACTCGACCCTCGAATACTATTCAAAATTCTTATCACCCATTCAGCAAGAAAAAAGAAAAAAAAAAATCCACACATCTTGACCCCCCCCTCTCCCACCTACCAACCACACAACACCCTCACACACCATCTACAATAAAAAAAAACAACACAGCCAACTTTTTCTCACACCCTCACCCAACCAACACCTCCATCTACCCCCCAAAAACAGCCAACTAACCTACATACATAACATCCCCCCGCTTATTCCATTTCATCCCCCGCGCGCGCGAGAAACATACCTAAACGGGGGGGAGGGGGGGGGGAAACGTCGCTCTTGGTTGGTTAGTGAGTTGTGGGGGATCTCACAGAACCCAAGATTCAAGCTTCATGAGTGGTGTTGTGTCAGGTTCTTGGTGTGGGTTTGTAAGGTAAGCGGTGAGTATGTAGTTGTCAATGAAAGTAGGAAAATTGGAATGGGGTTGTAAGGATGAACTGACCGAAAGGATATCGGAAAATCTCGGTGGAGTTTTAACGATTTTTTAGCGGTCCATGTTTGGTTTTTTTTATGGTGATGGTTTTGGGGGAAGTATTGGCTTGTGTTGAAGCAGGGGGGTGTGTTGAAGCAGGGGGGGGGTTTTTTTTTGATTGATCGATTGATGATGCGTGTATTGGAATTTTATTAGGCGGATTTGGTGTTTTGAATCGAATAAAATATTCATTCCCTCAATTTGTACATATGTATTCATTAATCTTCCAACGCATGTAGATGTGACTGATGTAGATATCCCGAATTCAGGCCTCGGGTGGAAGGAGTGCGCTGATGCATATGTATCCCTATACTCAAAAAGGGACTGTACGAGGTGACTGTGGGGCAACCATCTTCCTTCCAAGATCAATTAGTTAGTTGCCCGTTTACCCCTCACCACCAAGCCGCCCATCCATCCCCATCCTTCGTCTCCTCCCCTATTCCCATGGCAATTTCCAAATGACCCTCTTAAAATAAAATCTCTCGCCGCCTAGCTCGTCCCCACGACCTCGCCCCCAATAATAACAGGTTGCTCGGTGGAGAAGTTGCTGATATCGCCAAAGATCTCCGTCGCACACGCGAGCGTGCCCGCGGTTTTGAAGGCGTCGACGCTGTCCCACTCCATGGAGCAATTCATGGTGTAGGGTCCTTCGCCGTATTGGGTGACCTTGAAGCTCTTGAGGCCGTGGCTGTTCCAGTGCTTGTACACCATGGGCATGTGCGTGTCGAGGTAGTATTTGAGGTCGAAGGTTGAGCCGTCCTTGCGCGGGTAGAGGACGTTGACTGTTGCGGGCTTGGACATTGTTGGTTGTTGGTTTGGTTTTGCAGTAGTCAACTGTTTATTGTAGTTATTTGGGTAACGGTGTAGGTGGGTTTGCGGGTGTGGGTGTTTGTCTGCGCGTAGAGTGTTGTAGTTTAAGAGAGTAGTGGTTGGGACATGGCGATACTGACTATCAATATATATACTACTTTCCCCGCCGGAGAAGGCTCCATACCTAAAGGAGCCAGGTTCCGGGTAGGTATACGTGTATGCCGGTGCAGCTCCATAGGTGCGCCGAGTTTGTTCCTTTTTGAGTCGAGGGTAGGTCCTTACCTGTAACAGATTTAGCGGGTGTAGCGAGTTTAGCGAGTGTAGCGCTTTTAACCCCTGCGTCTCACGCTGTTCGATGCATCTTGCAGAAATCAGTTGGTTGTATGATGCTCACTCTAATCTTTGTAAGTTAGTCACTGCCCTTGAAAATAGTTCCAGTCTTGACAGAATTGAAGATCTCCGAATTAATGATTCGCAAGCAGGAAACTAAGTATCTCTGCTTACAATTCAGAGTGGAACCTATGCCCCACATCCCATCATACCATAGCTCATGTCTTTTTGGGAGAGCGTGGGCACTTGCGCGGTGTATATGATGGATGGAGATAAGCTAGGCCAAATCAGGCTCGTCATTACGACGGCAGTCTGTCCAAGTAACTCATTTATTGTGTAGAATCCCTCATGCATTCTCGGGGAAAATAAACATTGAGTAGTTTTTGAACATTTTTCCAGGAAGAAGGGTGCTGTTAGACTTTGGATTGCCGATCTAAGTTGGCCAAAAGGATCTACTCGGGCAGTGGCGGTTACTTTGTGCGACTGTTTTGGACCACTGCTTCTATGGATGAATTGCTACCATACGTCATCATCGTAGAAACTCCCAAAAGCAGTCCATGAGGACCAAAGAATCAAAGAATCGAAACATTAAAAAAAATCAGTCTCACTTGCGTAGGGTTCCTAGATGAAACATGTCTGTCAGAGCTGAGCTTACATATAACGTTAGGTGAGATGGGAGCTCTGGTAGTCAGTCTGGTACCTAGCACCCTAGGTGCTTAGTAACTAAAACTCTACTCCATCTCAATTCGGATCTGATCTGATATGACGCCAGCTGTATGTAGACTTGCCACTCAGCTACCTGTTGTGTGCGTGCGTTCCCCGCCGAGGACGTTTTTGTGATTCTTATACTATGTTGATACCGCTAGTAACTTAATTTAATTACTACTCAAGCGAAGAATGTATCTCATTTTAATATAGACGTGCCTATCAGATGTGCTCTTTCCCTATGCGTTGAAAACGCCCTCCCCATCTAAAAATCTCAACTCTTAAACCACAAAATTCATACCGACGCCGATTTTCCCAGCAGCCACCAAAACATGTTTGAAAAAAATTAACAATTCTGGAATCTAACATTTATGCACAAAAAAAAAACTATCGAATCGTTCCAAAATCCATACTGCGCATTATTAACGTAAGTTATTGATGGAAGGATGGAAGGATGGGTATGTACACCTAGGTACATAGGGTTCATGTGTGACATCATTACATCGTGATGATGCTGTATTCAAATCCACATACATATGTACATACTCGAGTGCTTTTTTGTTTTGTTTTCATTTATATAGAGGGAACGTTTTTACCTACCAATTCAATCCCCGAAATTTACAATTTCAAACGAATTCCCAAACAAACCACGAAAAACGAAACGAAAAAAAGAAAAAACACACTTTTCAAACAAACAAACAAACACCACACACACACGCGCGCGCACGCGCACGCGCAGAACAGAAACCAAACCACCCAATCTCTGGGGGAAAAAAACCATGACCACCCCAACCCAACGTCCCCTCCTCCTCCTCCGCACCACGCAACAATTCTGCCACGCCCTCATCACGCCACCACGCTCTCCCTCCACGCTCCTAACCCACTTCTTCACCGCGTCGTCCGCGCCCAAAATCCACGAACACGGTCCTTCCTTCGCGACCCCACGCCTCCCCTTCCTCGGCAAACTCTTTACAGGGCACACGGCGTGCCTCGAATACTTCAGCCTCTTGAACGCGACGCTCGAGATGGATTTGAGCGAGGATGCGTTCCCGGGACCCGAGGGGTTTGTGGTGGATAGTGATGCGGTTGTTGTTGATGATGATGGGGTAGTAGGGGGGTTGAGGGGGGTGGTGCATGTGGTTGGGAAGGGGAGGTTTAGGAGTAGGAAGACGGGGAAGGGATGGGACGAGGTGTTTGCGTATCGGTTTAGTGGGTTTGATGATGAGGGGAGGTTTGAGAGGTGGGAGGTTTGGGCGGATCCGTTGAGTGCGTGGGTTGCGGTTGGGGAGTGAGTTTGAGTTGAGGGAGGGATGAGGGAGAGGAGGGATGTGGGTTTGGGTGTCTTTGGGGGGTTGGAGGATTTGAGGGAAGGGGGAGGAGATGGACTTTATGTGTCCATGTTATTATGGCGTCACACAGGTTCGATGCAGTGGAGTGGAGCGGATGAGGTTATGGAAAATGGATGGTTTTGCCATTGGTTGGACCGCAGTCCTTTTCTACATGTATTATGCAGGGCGGAATATGTCGTTGGATGAGCGACGTGCCTTCGCCGCGCCTTTTGCGCTCGGCGGTGAAAACAACAAGGGGAATAATACTCATGAAACAAGGATAGAAAAAAACAAAGGACGAAACGAAAACAGAAGCCATAAAAAGGAAAGACTGACCAGAGCCATCCCGCCAGAGGGCCTGGTGCGCATTAAGATAGAGAATATATGGTTCCTCGGTCCGCTCACCCGTCTGTGCGTGACCATTTCATGGGTAGGAACCGTCCATCATCCGCCTCATTCTGAGCAGAGAGGTTAACCCGAGACAAAGGAAAAATAGATGAAAAAACTAAGAACGCCTGGTATCCATGCCGATGATGTCAACTTCGTTGAACTGCCCTGGTAATGCCCATATTCCATATCCTATGATCATGATAACAAAAGAAAAGTGGTTGACGATCGCTATCCGCTGTGCCGCTAAATAATAAAAGAATGGGAAAAGAAAAAAAGAGATGGAAACGCCTGGAGACGGTGCCATGATGGCAATACGGCCCTACTCCATGGCGCTGAAGAGGCACACTTGTCTTGCCATCTGGCTAGCCAGCAGCAGCTCCCGGAAGACTTGATCCATTCCGCCAGCGAAATGGATCGTGTAACTCTCCACTTTGCCCTTCCTCTTCTTCTCACCCCATACCAGTTTGATGGGGCGTGCATCGTCCATTCGCTTCCCACTTCGGCTCCCCGGCTTTGCCCAGTCCCGCTGGAACTCGTACAGAGTCTCGGGCATGACATCATCATGCGAGTCTCCCGACTTCCAGACGAAACGACGGCCGCCATACGTGAAGCGTCGTGGGGACCAGGGGATCTTGTTCTGACGGTCCGGGTACTCTTTGATGGGGGTAGAGAAGGGGCCTCGGAGGTGAATGCAGCGGGATTTGTAGGCGGCCTTTGAGTCGCGCTGTTTGTCCAGGCCAGAGAAGAGAATGTTGATGCATGCTACCGGGTATTCGGCCACGCGGAAGAAGTCGGCAGAGGTAACTTGATTGTCGCCTCGATGGGAGGCTTCGAGCTGATAAAGCGAGTACTTGTCCGAGTACTCACGAGCGGTGTAGATGAACTTGCGGCAGGCTGAGGTGGACCACTCACGCGTGCGATGCAAATGGTACGTGATGGGGGGCGCGGCGGGGTCCAGCATAGTGTAGTATGGGATATCCGGTGAGGGCAGTTCCTCCCACATGGGGGTGTAGGTCATGGGAGAATAGCCGACCTGCCAAGTGAGAAGGTTGTGTACCTAGAAACATTAGGACATGAACATGATGGGGGAAAAAATAAAGCTTCGGAAGAATTGGAGCACGTACTGAAGATAAACTTCCGCTTTCTTCGTCCAAGTCGCCGTTGGCGCCCCAGTGGTTGGGGGCGGGGACGAAAACGCACTCGTTCCCCTCCTCGTCCTCCCTCCCGCTTCCACTCTCCAGGTGCGGGCGCAGGGCGCGCTGGCGTTCTCGATGGATGGTGATTTGGGTACGAATAATGCGGCGATGTTCGTCGGAATTCTCGTCGGGCGAGATGCTGGCGAGCGAGTGTTCGATGGCGTGCTCCAGAGCTTGGGCGGCGGCTTCGTGCTCCATGTATGAGGTGTCGTAGAGCTGGGCGTGCTCCGACTCGAAGGCAGAGCTACGCAGGAGCTCTAGGTGGTCGTGGGACATGACGTCCATGGTGTCCATGATGGTGTTTGGGCTCGGCGGGAGCGTAGGGTAGGGGAGTGATGGTGTGTATGGTGAGGGAGGAGAGAGGGTGAGGAAAAGAAGCGTGGAAGAAGGATGGCGGAGGCGTGGCAGCTCGTATAGGTATGTAGGGATGGATGCAGCGCAGCGCAGCGAGGCAGAGGCAGAGGCAGAGGCAGAGCAGAGAAGGCAGCCGTGCAGGCCGTGGCTTACATGCACATGTCCAACGGAGGATGGACGGCTAGCTAGCTACAGCAACTTTGCAGACGAGACGGCAGGGCACTATAAGTTTGATGACCGAGTGCGCGAACAGGCGAAAAGCAAGAGCAGACAGCAAGCGATGAGCGATGAGCATGGAGCAGTTGAGGATGGGATGGGATGGGAATGGATGCAACGATGCAGGGCCCGCCCGGCTGTCTCTAGCTGAAGCCTGAGAGGGACACCCCCGGACAGGGGACAAGGGGGGTCACGGTTCAGCTATCCTGCCCCTGTTTGAATTGTCACACACACACACATACACCAGGCGCTGCTGACCCCGGCCCGAGATGCTCCTATTATCTCATCTCATCTCAGCCAACCTGCTGTAACTTATCATCATCTACTCAAGTTACAGTTGAATTGCTGGCTGTGTGGCATGGCACAAGCCAAGTAGGGTGTCTACTCCCCCCCGGTACAGGAACCTCTCCGTCGGCTCGTAGGGCGGCGGATGGTGGAGGGCACCAAGACGCCATCAATTGACCCGTCAATCTTAGTTGTATTGTATTTTGCACATGAAGAAGACGAACAGTTAGTGATCGATTGACCCGACCCTCATCTCGATTCCCAACCGCGAGGCTCGTTCCGTCCGTCTGCTGCACTGGTACATACATACATACATGATGGCGGATGTGCTATGCAAGCCATGTATCTAGCAGCGGCAGCGGTGGGAATTACATATACTCCAAAACACCAACTTACCTTCTCTCGCCCACCAGAAAGAAACGAAAAACATCAAACGCCCAGCAGCCGCCCTCTGTGCCCCCAAAAAAGCAATCCACCATGCTCAAACACAGGGCGACGGCCAGGCCAGACATGGTTTTGCTAGCCTAGCCTAGCCTGTTAACATGAGGCCATGGCCCACGTCGACTAGGTAAGTAGTTAACTTATCCATCGTCCATCATCAATGATCATCATCCATCCCATCATCCAACCATCTGCACGCCTGCACGCTGCATGTACAGTGCTGACTGTGTACAGCACATATTTTCCTCGGACTCCGAGTCGACAGTACCTCGCATGGTTGTACAACCGTCCATACAACCCCCCGACACGCTCCCCATTCTACTGATTAGCTTCTTCTCGAAAACCCACGAAACCTTCCATGGCAAGGGGTCTCCAGGGTCAAGACAGCGCCAATTCGTCCCCTCGAGAAGCGACGACGCCGCAACGGATAGTCCATGTAAGCAAATGCCCAACCAAGCAACGTCGGCTTATACCCCGCCATTCGCATCGTGGCCTCCCCCATCCCAATGTCGGCCCCAATCACTAGGTAACTTGATCAACAAAAGCCCAGGACCCAGGTCCATAGGTAATCCACTAACGTCAACGTTAACCCTCCCAACCGACAAAGTTAACGCAAGAAATGCCCCATCCAGCGTCGGTCCCATATTCTCTCCGGATCCTGCCACCCGAACGTGTGGTGCCTGGGCAGTAAGCACGCGATGGACGTATCGTCATCTCGCCCCGTCATAGGCCAGGCTCAACACAGTGCATCGGATACAGTATCGTCGTGCCAAGCAACCATCGGGAGAACTATGCCCCTTGAGACTGGTTTGACAGGCGTCCCAGCCGATCCACTCCCCAGGCCCAGCCCTAGCCGCTCGTTGGGCCCGGCGATGGAGGGAGCCCCTACCCCTCCCCTCTACCCTCGACACTCTGATGGATGGTGGGCCCCATGGTTGGGACATGTCACGACCACCGTCACTCCTGTCTCAGCGACATTCACCCAACACAGACTTAGAGTGCCGCCCTCAATGCAAACCTGCTGTTCAACGCCCACTTTACCAACTGCTCCCTTCGGATAACTATGCCATTTACCCAGCCTGCAGTTACAGTAACATGGCATGGCATGGCATGCTGCACTTTCGCCTACCGATGTTCAGTACCTGCAGCGAGCGCATGATACGCAATCCAGTCCACGCCCGCCCTCTGCAATGCGTTAGATTCCAATGCCTTGCCTTCTTTTATCAGATTCCATGCCTGCCTAACGTGGCCTAGGCCGACCATCTTTTCGCTTCACGTCTCTGCATTCACTCTCTCCCTCCATATCCGAATCCGAGCAAGCACGGAAGGAGGTGCAACAACAACATATTGCTGTCGGTCGTGCGCGCTTTATTGGACGGCGACCTTGGGTGACATACTTACATGTACAGTACATTACACTCATTATCGTCCTCGATAATCGAAACTTTCCCCTTTGAATCAACAGCAAAAGGTAACATGGCCGTTTGGTCCGCATACATGTACAGTCCTCGCACTATCCTCTCCTTTTTGGGCTGCGTTCCACGGGATCCGTTGCCTTGAATTACTTGTTGGAGAAATAGTGTTGATCGTCCATCGCCGCGCGATTCCAATGGGGGATGCGCAATGCGCGGTGCGTGCGACGCTTGCGACACTCGCGCAATGGGCAGCCGACGTCAGGAAAATCCCCTCCCCTCCCTCCTTATCCCCCTCGCCCTAGGAGGCTCGGCTAGCACCCCCAAAACCGCCAATAGCGCCGCCATCGCGGAAAGAACGGGACGAGCACGACGGCCGCTCACGACGGTCCGAACGGCTGGCCCTAATTCGATAAACTTTTGTTTTGGCGCAACGTAGCAGAGCTAGAGGTTTGGCGTTGTTTTTGGCTTTTTGGCTTCCGAGTCTCACTTGGTGGTGCAGCGCTGCAGAGGGGAAAGGGTTAAAGAAGAGCATCTGCTTGTTAGGCAACCAGCGATATTGACGTAATGCGTGAGATTTTGTCTGGACATACTTTCTGAGTGAGCCGACCGTTGGGTCGACGTAGATGTGGGCGGAACATGACTGCATATGGGTAGGTTACCTAGGTCTGCATGAACGGTGTGCGGCCATGCCGGTAAGTCAAAGTATATGATGGGTTGGTATGACGGGAATCGGGCCACCACTGGTGACGTATTTTGTTATCTCTCCGCCCGAGTGGATGTGCATCCGACCTATATTCACCGGTGCAGTGCTTTGCTGTTTCGTTTTACTCCGTTCCGGGACACCTAAATCACAAGGCAGGGAAACGAACAAGGCGAGAAGAAGGCATCGACATACCATCCATGGGTAATAAGCCCTGTCCTTTGGTTGGGGTTGCGTGGTGAGTCAAATCAAAAGACAACAATGTTTTTCATGCTTTGTTGTAACTGTCATTCATTCGGGAGCGGGGCAAAACGAACGCTTTGGAAACGCTCCGAGTGGGCGGACAAAATGAAAAGGGTGATCGTTATTTCATCGATTGGCTGGCCGCGAGACACATGGTTTGATTAGGGCCGATATCACTTCAGAAGGTAAGGAAGGGTGTCGGAGAATGTTTGAAACGACAACGAGAAAGCGGGGTGATCGTTGGGTGCGGGTGCAAGTGTTGGGGTACAGGTAAACATGTTCCCCGCCTTCTCTCTTTCTGTTGCCTGGAGCAAGGAAGATGATGCGAATGTGACGGCTGACTTGGCTTCTAGGCAGACACATAGGTACATTGGATATGTACATAAGTAGGTATAGGTACATGTGTACTTGGACACGAACCTCAGCTAGGTTACATACCTATGTATTTACATGACGCCTATGTACAACTCGCCGACATGATACTCAACCACACCACTTGCGAACTTTTCTTTCCCCGAGGCAAATCCCAAGATCCTCAACCATCCACAGACGAATTACATCGACTTTACTCCGCCAACTGATTACGTGTGGTATTCATCCAGCGAGGGCCTTTGATGTTTCTTGACAGCATGAACAAGAGCTAGGATCGGCCGCGAAAAGGTGAAACGATAGTTATTAATTATCGTTCGATGAGCGTACAGTCACTCGGCAGTGGTATTCGACATTTATTCCCACCATCATCGAGCAAGATGACAGTCTCCGCGGTCGACAATCCCACAAAAAACTCTCGACTTCTCTGCAAATCTCGGCGCCAATACCATGGTAAGACACGACACGTAGCCAGATGAGACAATGACGTTCGAGGGCAAGAAGCAAGGCGGTGCATAATCCAGAAGACGAGTATTTGGAGCGTAAGCGGAGCGATGGCCGTGCAGGCTAGCATTCAATATAGCCACTATCGCCATCAACGTCGCCGTCATCACTAACGCAAGCCATGGACGGCGGCGGTAACACGGGACTGCGGCAAAAGAATTAGTAAGAGAAGCCAGCGTTACACAGTAACGTTACTCACCACAAGCCATCTACGGCCTGCACGACTTCCGTCTGGCGTTCCATGCACTCCCGGAGCATACCGAGTAAACCTACAATCTTCTCTCCTCGGACCTCGAAATCCTCGCAGTCGCAGTATATGAGGTCCTGGATGGTAGATATGGTCAGCTCTGCACGACGTTGACCTGGAGAAAAGGAAATGAGTGATTCTTACATCTACATCGGGTGGCTGAAGCGCCGAGTAGAGGCGCTCCATGCTCTCGCTGTGTTTGCAAACAGCAAGCAGCACATTCCCACATATCTGAGGGAGAGCAGAAGAAGGTTCCGGGTGAACAGCCATGGGAGCACTCTGCTCACACTACACCAGTCAGCAACCATACATATACCCACCATACACACACCCCCTTTCCCAAACGTACCATAGTCTCCTCATCCCCAAGGTCCAACTTAACAGCCGCCTGCCTTATTCTGTCCCCCAAAGCCTCAAGCTCACTAATGATCCTCACGCCGCGCTCCACATACTCGGACAACGACTTGGACGGCAGCGAGCGCGTGCGTTCGCGCACATAGCCAAATATCTCGAGCACGACAAAAACAAACGAAGGGAAGAGGACCAGCAGTGCGCACAGCGTCGTGAATGCCGTCGCCGCGAAGCTGTTGGCGGCCCGCATGAAGTTAATCACGGACTTGACCAGCGTGGGCGCCCGGCTCTCCCCGCACTCGAGCGCCCACTGCACTACGATCCACACCACGGCTGCCTTGAGGACCAGGACGAACAGCATGGCTGACCGACTCACTTCACCGGTCGAATGTCCTGTGGCCTTTCTGTATTCCGGTGTGTGTAGGTGTGTGTGTATGCGAGGTAGGTAGGGACGGAACGGGCAAAGCGAGCGTATGCGGGATGCGGGAAGCCGGGAGTAAGCCGACAGACAGACAGCGGGATCAGATCAAATCAGACGCCAAAAGGGAACCAAAGAAAACCTCGATGCGGTACAGAAAGGAGAGGTACGCTGTTGTCTGTCTTGACCCTGTCGCTGTTCGGCAGCAAGGCAAAGACAAGGACAAGGCAAGGCAAGGCAAGGACAAAGCAGCGAGTGGGAAAATGAATTAGGGCATACGTGTATAGGTTCAGGTGTTTCCCGCCCGTGTATATGGACCGACCTGCACACACTACCTACACTTTTGCGCATAACGCACGGCTCTGATTCGATTGGGGAGGGGGAAAGAAAAGGGCGGTGTGGCGTCTGCTCCGCTGCCAGCTGGCAAGGGCAGGTTGCTGCGGGTAGCTGCATTAGTTTTTGCCTTCAGGGTCTACTTTTTCACTTTTCCAGTTCTCAATTTTCAAAAACTCGCGATAATGCCCATATAGAAGCGTGCACGTGGCCCTCAAACCATGTTCGTTGACCTCAAGAGTGGAGCGAGGAGGTTGGGGTGACACTGACAGGTAGTGGTGAGGTGGTGAGGTGGGGTTTTTTTAAACAACCCAGCCACCCCTCAACCTCTCCCTCCAGCCCTCCTCCAGTTCACGCGCGCCCGCGCCAGCCCGTCCGCGCAAAGCGCAATCGATACCATCCCCGTTTTTACCCCGCCGCCGCCGCCGCGCGGGTCCCTCCCCCTCTCCCTCCCTGACTCAGAGTCCTTATGGATTGAATCTCAAGAAGCGCACATACTGTACATAACATATCACACACACCATATAGGGGATCGAATCATCAGGGGGGATTCGCATTTCGTAAGTAGAAAATAGAAAGTAGAAAGTAGAAAGCCTCCGCTCTACTTTGTTGTTGTTGTTGTTTCAATTTTTTTTCTCACAAAAATGTCCAACAGTGTACATGTAAGGTAGTCTACGTGTAAGGTAAAGGTGTAGGTAAACGTAACGTAAACGTAACAGAAGTACTTGTCCTTGTCCTTGTCCTCGACGTTTTGTTGTAGGTAGGTATTGGGTTTAATATGCTTGTGAGCTGGCCCTTTTTTTTTTTTTTTTTTTTTTTGCATATGCATATGCATATGGCTTGAATGTATGTACATGTGTAGTTTAGTTTAGTATAAACTAGCGGGTTCGATTCGGTCTCTGGGTTGCGGTACGGGTGAAGGGGAGGGAACGGGGGAAGGGAAAGGGGAAAAGAGGGGTTGTGTTGTTGTTGTTTGTTTTTTATATTGTTTCGGATTGGAATTGGAATTGGGAAGGAAGAAAGGTTGTTAGATTCTGTGAGTGAATGTATAGGTTAGGTAGGGTAGGGTAGGGTAGGTTAGGTATATGCGTGGGTGGATGGATGGATGGATGTTGAAATGTGTGGTTTAAAGAGGTGAGGGGAGGGGAGGGGGTGAAGGAGGCTGGTTGGATGTGGTAACATGGCCATATAACATATACCGACATACGCAGTCCTATATCAATGTGGAGCCCCTCCTCCTCCTCCTCCTCCTCCTAGCGACTTATATATATATGTGTGTGTTTGTGTACACCCTTAAAATAGTAGAAATTGGAGCGTAGTATGGATGGATGTATGTATATATGTATGTATGTAGTTATAGAAACTCACAGACTCTCCAAGTTTGGCGTATTGAAGGTATGTAAAGAAGAAAAGAAAAAGAGAAAAAGAAAAGGCAGGAGGTGTTTGGGGGGGTGTTACATTTCTAGGTTCATTTGTGTTTGGTAGGATTTTTTTTTTTTTTTTTTTTGGTGACACGGTTGTCTTGTCTTTGTCTTATTCGTTGTCTTAAGATAGAAATGCGGAATATGGGAATTATACAAGTTTTTTTTTTTTTTCATTGTTGTTGTTTAATTGTAGATGGGTTGAATAATGGAAATATCCAACTTAGATAATTGTAGATGGGTTGAATAGTGGAAATATCCAAGATAGACACAGGTTACAAAAACGTGTCTGGTTGAGGAAGGATCGATCGATCGATGGTATACAGGTAGGAGGGACGGCGGCGCTGGCTGACTAGATAGAATAGAGAGGATGAAGTTGTTTGTTGGGCAGAAGGGAGTAAATGGATGGGTGGTGTACTTTGTATGTTACTTTCGTAGAAGATTGTGCGGTTGGTGGGGAATTTTATTTGTCTTATGAAGATGTTTGGGATATGTTGCGCTCAAGTGCTTGTTGGGTAACGTGTTAGAGTGAATGTACGGTAGTTTTCCTGACTGACATGTATGGAAAGGGTGATTTGTACCGGCATGTTGATAAAGTGCATCTCATCCCTGTCTTCTTGGAACGGGAGACGGGGAAGGTAGGATGTGAAATTTTATATTTCGTCAGACCATCAAATATTTATATATTTTTTTTTGGAAAATACGAATCCTTGCAGAGAAGATACACACGGAATGGTGAAATATGAAAACATGGCCAAACCCGTGAATTACTTGGTGATAGTTACTGTGATATTCGAAATCTTTTGATTGTGAGGGGTGGGTATGCCCGTTTTGGTTACTTGTAATTTGTTCTTATTGCTTTTGGTCGGATGTGAATGACTCCCCTTTTTGCGTTTTTTTATCGAGGTCGGATGAAAGGGTGAAATGGTAGAGATGATACAGGAAAGATGCGGATTGTGAGGTGGATAGTGATACTGAGGCACGTGTCTCCACGTTCGACTTCACGTGGGAATTACCCACCATTTGACCCTATGGAGAGCTGGGGGCGGGATTGTGTGAGTTTGTAAATGGGGCTGTTTGGTCCTTTTTGGGACTCACTTATCATTTTCGGTGTATGGTAGATGTTCTGACTTTTTTGTGGCTTATCCGCTCACTGTTTGGATGGTAGGGTACGTTCATGTGGCTAGCTGTCCGAGCTAGGTGAGAGGAGACGAGAGGAGACGAGACGAGACGAGACCAGATTTTGGGTGATTTGGGTCGGCGGCCTTTCACTTGTCGTGTAGGCAGGATGGATGGGATGGTAAAAGTAAGAGGCTCCAGCATGCTATCATCCTGTTGACGGTATATAAGGGGTCCTCACTGTATATCTTCCCCCTCTCTTCTACACCACCAGCCTCTTCATATCAAGGACTACAGACTGCTCAGTTTCTTCGCGCTATACAGGCTCCCATCAAGCAGCTCAGATATTCCTCATACCATACCATCCATCCCTTCCTCCAAAGCATACCAAAATTGCTTCCAAAATGAGTGACAGTACTTCGGGCACTACCAAAGCACCTCTGCATGCGCCCCCGTCGTCCGAATTGGACGAACCACGCCAAAGTGGTGGACAGACCGGGAGTACTGCCGTGACAAACCCAGAAACACATCCCCAGCCGAACGCAGAGCAGAATAAGAAGAAAAAGATCAAAAAGCTCCCGCGTGAGTGTATATTTAATGCTGACTAGATATGGTACTGACTCGAGGTTACAGTGACCCGACTACCATCAGTGGGGCAGATTTTGAAAGCTATCCCGAAGGGTGGGATTTCCTTGAAAGAACTGACAACCAAATTTTCCAAACAGCTGGACGAATCCAATGTCGAGGTGTTGGCTAAAATCCTAGATTCATTCGACGATACCGGCTCATATTGGGTCAAGCAGCCCGCAAAACCCCCAACGCAGAATATAGTCGACAGGATAGTCGAAAACGCTAGAAAGCCCCCCACAGATGAGACGTCGAAAGCGTTTCTCGCAGATCCAATCACGATGTAAGCTATTCGCCCAAAACAAACTTACAACTCATGCTAACAAAAACCAGAACTTACGGAAGGAGAGATGAACTTGTCAGAAGAAGAATTTTACCAGAGAAGTTGTACCGTGTCTGCTTCGAAGATTCTGCCACGCTGTGTGCCTACACATCCACACACACGCATCCTCGAAATCGCGAGAGCCTTGAGTCGAAGCTCAAAAGCAAGAATGCATTCCAGTCAATTGGCACCTTTGAACCGAAAAAAGACATCAACCGCGATCGATTCGAACGTCACCTTAAATGGAATAAGAAGAAGAATCCGAGCAGCTACATTAGCTTATTCAATAACCTCGGTAGGTGAAGGAAAGAAAGACCGATGTAGTACTGGCTGTAACTGACTGCGGTGAATAGACGATGCCAAAAGGAGATGTGCATTCTTGTACCAAGACAGCCAGCGCGTGGCACACCGCGTGCTTATGGTCGTGTTAAAAACCGACGATCTAGTGCCCATCAGCTTTCGTGGTACCCTCAAAGGGATGTTCACTAGTGGAGAACGAGAGGTATCCGTGCCCGCGTGGGTTTCAAAAGAGGCGCTCGTAAGCCACGGTGACGCAACGACCAAGACAATCACACTGCAAGGTCTCAAAGACTCTGGGGCGGAGGTCTACTTCTCCATCACAGGCCTCCGAATGTGCGACATGAAAGTTCCGGCAGCAGATGGCCACGATTATGAGTGGCTCGCTGGTGGATTCATACCGAAGACAAGGGTGGAGGATGTATGGCCATTTGACGGGAAGGAGTTACATATGTTTCCAAAAGGAAAAGAGATCAGGAGCCTTGATAGTATGAACATATGGCAATGGGACGACTCGAACTGGACCTGGAAACTCCTGGACGCGAAGAAGAGGAAGTACAATGATGAGCAATTGGAGAAGGTTGAGGAGGCCTTCCGGAAGAGGCTCGCGAGGTGCTGCAGCAAGTGCCAACAAGGGGACGAGCAAAAGGAAGTGTCCGGCAAAGGGGTGGAAGAGGATACGGCCGATGACAAGATGGACGATGGAGATGAAGAAGCGGAAAATGATGAGGAGAAAAGCGACGAAGAGGAGGAAAGTGATGAAGAGGACGAGGATGAGCCAAATAGCGACAACAGAGAGACGGGCAGTACCGGAAATGCTCTAATTGACAAGGAATTACGAGAAATTGAGAGTATGAATTTGGGACAGCTGGCTAAATATCTCGCCATGGGCTATCTAGCCGCCAGAGAAGATGGAGAAAATTAATGGGTAAGGCGGAATGATCACGATTTTTTCGGAGCAGAGAGTCGGGTTTTCGGTTGAGGTTGAGGTATATATGGGATTTGTTCATGGAGGTAAATTGGGTCACAAAATTGCGCTTGGAAGTTCAACAAAAAAGTGGTTTTTCTACAGGAGGAAATGTGTCACATTATCATCACACATCACTGGCATACCCACAACACGTGGTGGAACGGCTAGTGGACTGGCGGCATACCGGAGAAGTTGTGTGCATTTGTATTTCAATCAATCAACATTGCTGGTTTCATGTCCCCGTATTCCTCTGTGCCTTACCCCAAGAACTTGCTAGCCAGGTTCAACAGACCTCCAGCACCTCCACTTCCAGTGTGTCCGCCTCCACTGCCTCCTTTCAGGTACAGCTTCAGTGCCATCTGAGCGGCCTGCGCAACCGCGTCTTGCTTTGTAGCTTGCGGGTGCTATCGCCACGTCAGTAAGTCCCGAACAATATCTCAGGGAGAAACATGACGAAAAAATAGTACTAACCGTCTTCCCTTGGCTACTCTGTTGGTCAAAGAGTTGCGCAGCCTGCGCCATAGCCAACCCAATAAACTTGTTCTCACCACCCTTCCCGTCTTCCTCTTTTCCACCTGTGAACATCTTGAGGGCCTGCATGGCGGCGGCAGAACCCACATTCTGCGAGCTCGCCTGCTGCTGACCTTGTCCACCACCGTAGAAGTTCTGATGCTGCTTCACGGCGTCTTCTTCATCAACATCTTCGTTTTGAAGCTTGCTCTTGTTACCGGAGAGCATCCCGAGAGCAGTGCTGAAGAGACTGGAATCACCAGAGTCGCCGGCGTGTGAAGAGGCATGATGAGCGGCTTCCGAGTATTCATCTGATGAGCCGCCGTAACCACCGCCGTGGGAGGAGTGTTGTTGGCCTCCTGATCCTCCGTACCCTCCCCCGCCCTGTCCACCATATCCTCCGGATGGACGGTCGTTGTAATCACTGCCGCCATGAGACGAGGATTGTTGTTGCCCTCCTGAGCCGCCGTATCCTCCTCCGCTCTGACCGCCGTGACCCCCGGATGGACGATCGTTATATTCATTGCCGCCATAAGACGAGGAGTGTTGCTGACCTCCTGAACTGCCGTGTCCACCTTGCCCTCCACTTGGGCGCTGTCCGTAGGTGTCCTCATTACCACTGCCACCATACCCTCCTCCACTGTTCCCTCCATACCCGCCCGAAGGGCGTTCATTATAACTACCCCCTCCCTGTCCTCCAGAGGGACGTTCATTATAACTACCCCCTCCCTGTCCTCCAGAGGGACGTTCATTATAACTACCCCCTCCCTGTCCTCCAGAGGGACGTTCATTATAACCTCCCCCTCCATGTCCTCCAGAGGGGCGGTCGTTGTACTCGTTCCCGCCATGTCGTCGCTCTTCACCGTACCCCTCATTTCCTCCTCCATATCCCCCTGATGGACGGTCGTTATATGCGCCGCCGCTTCCCCCTCCTGAGTTGTAACGATCATCTCTATCGTCCCGCCCGTATCCGCCTCCTCCCTCATGACGGCGTCCACCTTGCTCCTCACGCCCGCCTCCATAACCATCTTCACGTCGCTCATCGCGGCCGTAGCCTCCACCACCACTGCCTTGGCTGTAGAAATCGTTGGAAGCCATGTTGTGCACGATTTTTTTATAGGAGCTGGAGCAGTAGTGTTAGTTTAAGTGTTGGACAATTGGAGAAGATGTAGACGACGGGATACGATCTGGTAGGAGGGATTCCATATAAAAATAAGAGTGAACGAAAGAATATTCCAAGGATTTAAGCATCATGGCTAAGCATTTCCCAAGCAGATCATGCAGAAATGCAGATCTGGGAAGCTTGGTGTTCAAGCTCCGAGACCTTCCATCTTCAACGCACGTCCGAAATCTGGATAAGAAAATGGATGCACTTACAGATCTGCAAGAAATGAAGTTTACTGTGTCGTAAAATAAAATAGGATGTCGATTGAAACGTCGAAGTAGGGTTTTAATTCAGAAGAGAAGTGAGGTTGTACCTGGCTGGAGCTATCGGAGATCCTCGGTGCCCCTCTTTGCATGACGTGTTTAGTGGTACCATGGAACTAGAAATGCGGCTGCATATTTCTGGGATCCCTGCTAGGTTATTGATTGTTACAGAGGTACGATGTAGCGGGGGGTCAACTGAATCAAGTTTGTAAACGTCAACTGGTGTAAGATGGAGATACAACATGAAATCATTTGTTGGAGTGTCTTGGGTAATGTTGGGATGAGACTGTGGCGTCGTCGTCCTGCGAGCCAAAGACTCTTTCTTTTTTGCAATTGTTGGTCACTAGGATTTAATGGGTTTTGTGACATAAACCAGCAAAAGTTTCCTTATAATTATCTCGACGACACGTGGGAATTCCAGAGATATACAAAGCAGCAGCGATGGCTGCCATGTAGGTAAGCATATGATACCATTTTCAAGAACATGATATCCTGTCGGTGATCACCGCAGTCTAGATGGATATGCATCAACTTCACCTTCGAGTGATATATGGATCATACATAGAGAACGCCAGACTTAGTTTTTCCATAGTTCTGCTAACCTTTAAGTCGATGCTGTACACTGAAAAACAAGGTGAACATGTAAACGTAGATTTAACTTCAAAGAAATGATGTAGGGTACAGTATGTACAGCTCTGCCAACTTTATCTTGCTGGCAAGTTGCCTATTGGAATATTTCCCACTCTATCACCTTCACAACCTCTTCCCAAACACACCGTATACGTTAATACAACCATTTCTTCAAAGGACTATCTGTCTACCTCACCAAACACAAGATCCATAGTACCGATAATGGCGACCACATCGGCCAACAAGTGTCCTCTTGACACCTGGTCGATACAGGCCAAATGTGCGAATCCGGGAGCTCTAATCTTGCATCGGTACGGCCTCTCACTACCATCGGAAACTATGTAGACACCCATCTCGCCCTTGGGGGCCTCAATGGCGGTGTAAGTCTCGCCTGGTGGAACGCTGTAACCCTTGCTGAAAAGCAAGAAGTGGTGGATGAGGGCCTCCATGTTCTCCTTCATGGCAGCACGCGGGGGAGGGGCGATCTTGTAGTCCTCAACCTTGACGGGACCGGCAGGCATCTGGTCAAGGCACTGGTGGATGATACGAAGAGACTGACGGAACTCTTCCATGCGGCAGAGGTAACGATCGTAGCAGTCTCCATTGGTGCCGACAGGAACATCAAAGTCAACCAGGTCGTATGCGTCGTAAGGCTGTGATTTGCGGACATCCCACGGCACACCGGAACCTCGAAGCATAGGGCCAGTGAAAGAATAGTTGATAGCATCGGCAGCAGAGACAACACCTACACCCTTGGTACGGCTGATCCAGATTCGGTTGTCCGTCAACATCTCCTCCGTCTCGTCGATACGGTCACCAAATTGAGTAGCCCATTGGTAGATGTCGTCCATAAGACCCATGGGAAGGTCCTGAGACACTCCACCTGGACGCACGTAAGCTGCATGCAGACGGGCACCAGAGACACGCTCGTAGAATTCCTGTAATTGTTAGTATACTCGACTCAGCTATTCTCCATGAGACGAAAGACCCACCATGAGCTTCTCACGCTCCTCGAAAGCCCAGAGGAAAGGCGTCAAAGCACCAACATCCATAGCGTGGGTAGTGACGGACATGATGTGGTTCTTGATACGAGTGATTTCACCAAACAGGGTCCTAATGTACTTTGCTCTTATCGGGATATCGATGTTCAGAAGCTTCTCCACAGCCAACGAATAGACCTGCTCGTTGGTCATCATGGAGCAGTAGTCGAGTCGGTCAAAGTATGGCAGGGCTTGGAGATATGTGCGGTATTCGATCAACTTCTCCGTCCCGCGGTGCAGCAATCCGACGTGAGGATCAGCGCGTACAACCTCCTCACCATTGAGCTCGAGAATCAAGCGCAACACACCGTGAGCGGCAGGATGCTGGGGACCAAAGTTGACTGTGTAGTGGCGAATCTTCCTGTTCTCAACGCTGAATCCGTCGTCGCTGGCGGTGTTCGGGTTGTGCTCGTCGGGATCTACGGGGCGACCAAAAGTCTCGTCTGTGGGGATCATGCGCATCCGCTGGTCCTCCGCTACATCGGCATAGTGACGGGGCGTCGAGGTGGATAGACAACGGGCAATGGGTCGGACTCGCGATGCTTGAGCAAGGTTGGATCGGGGCGTCAGGCACAGCCGTTTCGCCGTGTGACCGGCTAGACGCGCCAGAGAGACGGGCATGTTGGTGGTGAGAAACCGTCGATGCCCGTTTGCTGCGTCAATGGGTGGGTGGAGTGGAGAGAGTCGTAGTGGCGTTGGGGGGAAGCTTCTCTGTGCGACGATGAGGTCGACGATATACCTAGCTTCCAATTGGCCGCTGCGGCCCGAGCGGCGTTTTCTTGGCATTCGAAAAAGTTCCAAATGGGAGGGACAGAAAAGCTTCCCCACCAAAACATCGGATTCATTTACCACGACCGCCACTATGCCAGAACCGACCGCAGAAGAGCTAGCAAGGCGCAATGTGAATATGCGACTGTCTTTTTCCCGCAAAATATATGCTAATGCTCATACAGAGGCTACAAATCCTGCCCGAAACCGTCAGTGACCAAACCTCTACCGACTTTCCAGGACACTGGCCGGGAGAAAACCATGAATGGAACCTGGAGCATTTCAGGAAGGTATGAAATGACCCTCATATGTCTATGATTAAAGTCTTTGCAGAATCATTACTAAATTTCTACGTCCAGAACTTCAAAGTCCAATTCCACTCCGACGGCACCGCCTTTCTCCTCGAGAAACAAAACCACGCCATACCAAAGCACCGACGAATCGACCAAGTTTTCTCACTCATCGGCCTAGACGCTTCCATTGCAAACGCCTTTCGCCGCATTCTCATCGCCGAAGTGCCAACCCTCGCCATCGAAGACGTCTTCATCTACCAAAACACCTCGATCATCCAAGATGAAGTCTTTGCGCACCGTCTCGGCCTGATCCCGCTATGCGCCGACCGCCTGAGCCTCCACAACATGGGCTGGTACATCAAACCTACCGAGGGGGAATCTAACGGCAACGAATTGACCGACGAGAACTGCGTGATCCTCCACCTACAGGTAAAATGCGAGTGGAAAGAGGGAGGCTTGGAAAAGGCGGCCAAAGGCGAGACAAACCCCAATGAACTGTACGTCAACCACAGCGTATACGCACGGGACTTGGTCTGGCAAAAGCACGGCAGGCAGTTGGAATGGCCGGAGGACGACCCTGTGCGCGCCGTCTATCCCGACATCCTGATCGCGAAAATGCGCCCGGGTCAGGAAGTCATCATGAAGCTGCACGCATACAAAGGCATAGGACAGGACCACGCCAAATTTTCCCCCGTCGCTACCGCTTCATACCGCCTGCTGCCCACCATCGACATCCTTAAGCCCATTGTTGGCGCCGACGCCAAGAAATTCGCAGACTGTTTCCCTCCAGGCGTTATTGGACTCGACGAAGTTACCTCGGAAGATGCGCAGAAGCATGACGAGCTCCAGGGTAAAGAAGGCGAGCTTAAAGCCGTGGTGGCGAACCCCTTTAACGATACCGTGAGCCGAGAGGCCCTGCGGCATGCGGAGTTCAAGGACAAGGTCAAGCTGGGCAGAGTCAGGGATCACTTCATCTTCCGGGTCGAAAGTACGGGCCAGTGGGACAGCGATGAGCTGTTCTTGCAGAGCGTCCAGTTGTTGAAGACCAAGGCACAGCGCATAAAGAGGGGTTTGGACCTGATGATGAAGTGATGCAGCCGCCCGGTGGTATCTATCCATGTTAGGGATATGTTTTTGCATTGCCGGCGTTTTTAGGCAGGGGGCATATGGATGGAAAATCCGGTGTATTTGGAAAAGCCTCCTTTTTTCTTTTTCTTTCCTTCTCATGATATCAGGTGGTTTGGAGGTAGCCTTTTGTTTTCCATATTGAATGGCAAACCAAGTTCTAACAAGTAACTACATGTATGTGTATGCTCTTTGTTTCTTTCGGCTTTCCCTGTCCCCTCTCATTCCCTTGAGTCAGCTGTCTTGCACGACACATTGTATCTGTAGACGAGAATCTTCCGAGTTTCGTATGACGCGTCCCCCAAACGAACTGCATACATGTACAACCTTGCCCGTATGCATTCCCGTGCGTGCCGTGAATCAAACCTACCCAAAACACCAAAACACCCATATCCATCTCTTCTAACGTATCGAAACCTGTAACTCATTGTCTCTCCACTCTACCATTCCTCTCTCTATCCCCCTATCGACACCTCACTCTACCGGCCCTCCAACCCAACAAGCCCTCCTCTTGCCAAACCACACTCTATCATTCTCGCAGTCCAACCACTCAAGTCAAATCAATCAACTCCATCTCCTCCTCCACCTCCTCCATATTATCCTTCTCCTCCTGCTGCGCCTCCTCTACCGCACCATCACCCTCACCCCGCTCTTCTTCAATCTCCAACCTCTCCAACTCCTTCTCCGCCTCAATCAGCTTCACCAGCTCCTTATCCAGCACTCCTTTCTCCACATCACCCTCTTCAACAGCCTTGTCCAATCTCCGCTGTGTCTCCCTCAATTCTTTTCTCTTTTTGCTTAAATCCTTGCGCTTCCTCTGAATGTCCTCATTAATCAACGAGAGTCTCGACCGTGAAGCCTCGACGTTATCGCGGATTTGACGGACCTTGGACAGGGCGCTTGGATGGGGTTTGCTGTTGTTGTTGTTGCTGTTGCTCGGTTGAAGTTTTTGAGCGGGTTTGAGTTTGGTAGGTGAGCTCGTCTTTGGGGGTTGCTGTAGTAGGTCCTGTTTTGCGGATTGCTTGCGACGGGTTGCGGTGCTGGTAGTGGCGCGGTAGTTTGTGCGCTTTTGTGGGCTGGGCGCCATTGTGGAGGGTTGGATGGGTTTGTTGGATTAGGTGAAGGAAGGTCTTGTTGTGTCTTGGATGGAGCTTGAAGGTAAGAGAGCGACTTTTATAGAAGCAGAGCGCAGTCTAAACGAGGTACGAGAAGAGACAGACCAAGGGAGGGAAATGCCTTGATGGAATGAATGGACGCAAGTAAGCGACGACAATAGAAAAGAGGCGAAGGTATTAGTAGTAATTGTTGGGAAATAGCTATGGGAGCAAGGTTGGGTGGGTGGGTGGGCCATAGAAAAGGTGAAGGTAGATAGATATCCGCGTGTAGGCAGCAGCACCACCACCCACCGCCTCCGTTCTAAGGGCCCGAGCTGGTGTCGAACCGCCAATAGAACGACGCATTTGTCTGCGTGAGGTTAGTAAGCGGAGGGGGTTTTTTTTTTCGAGGAGGGAGAATGCGCTGTGGAGAGGGTAGGCGGTGAGGACGAGGAGCTATTTATGTGTATGTGATTTACATCTTTTGGTACTTGGTCTGAGCGGATTTGATAGTCGCGTATGGGGATTATAGTCGGTGTCGTTTGTGCGTTTGTATGGTGGGAAGTAGATGAAGGCACGCACGAGTTGCGTAGTCGTTTTGTCTCTGGCTAGAGGTCGAGAATTTTTCTTCTTCTTGGTATCGTCGTTTTTTGTGGTCGGATGTGTGGACAACCTGTGAAGGATCGTATTTCAAGACGCTTGTTGTGTATAAATGCGTTATCACCAATCATGTCACACCCTCCCGTGAACATTATATCAAAGCATCAAACTTCCATTCCTAAACTAAGCTTGCTATCCTCTTACCTCTTACCTACACACCGCGTATCTCAGAGCAATTTCCCTATTTCTTACAACTAACTTAACAGCGTTAAACGCACGACTCGATATATACAATGAAGTACGAAAAGTATATCTTGATAATGAAAACGAATGGGGGTATGTTGAATGGAAAAGAGAAGAAAAGAGAGAATACCAGATTCAAGGGAAAAAAACGCGAATGACGTAAAGAGACTAGTCGACAGTTGGAGGGAGCCGTGGTGGGTGGTGTGTTTGTCGACGGTAGTATCGTGCTACCGATTGTTGACGTGAGAAATGAAATCATAGGTGTACAGGTCCTTTTCAATTGTAAAAAAGAGAGAGAAAGGAAAACAGAGTGACGTGTAGATTTCGTCCAATCGGACTGGAAAGTTTCGAAAACGTGAACTGCAATCAAGCAGTCACGAGTAGGAGTCGGGGTACAGGATAGATACCCTTTATGTTGCTCCGCTCTAATCATCGCCGCAGTTCAAAAAGAGACTCACTACACAACTTCTGTATGCTCGTCGGGTCGAATCTCGGCCGAGAAGGTATGGCGCGTCTACCCGCGAACCGCCCCATACCGTTATTGGTGGGTAGCACTGGAGTCGAGAAAGTGCGGGAGTGGGCTGTCGTGGTGGTAGTGGGAAGGAAGCTGATGCTCGAGTGACTGCGAGAGTGCGTGAGGGGACGAGATGGGGTGCGGGGGGGAGCTACCGTGGTGGTAGGAAAGCAGCTGATGATCGAGTTACTGCGAGAATGCGTGTGCGTATGAGATTGTACGGGGGATTGAGCTGCCGTAGTGCTGGGAATAAAGGTGACGCTCGAGTGACTGCGAGTGTGTGCGTACGGCTGAGATTGCGTGCGGGAGTGAGTTACCGCAGTGTTGGGGATGAAGCTGATGCTCGAGTGACTGCGAGAGTGCGTGGGCGTGGGCGAGGGTGGAACGACGGGAGGAAGCATGGCTTGTTTGAGTTCGACAACCTGGCGAAGGTGGTCGCGGACGACGCCTCGGAAGCAGGAGAGGTCGGCGAGAAATACCCATTCCTGATCCGAGAGTGCGGTTTGTGACACGATGGGAGCGTCTGGAAGCTTTTGGCTCGGTGGTGTGAGACTAGTAGTGTGTTGATGAAATGGCTTCGTCAGCGCCGTTTCGTGATCTTCTTCGCTGAGAGAGGTCGCACTCGATGCGAACGATTGCTGAGAAGCATTTGAGGTTCGTCGACTTGTGTTGCCGTAATCATCTTCGGAGAGTGTTGGAGAAGGAGGAGGGCGGGGATAGTAAGGTGGTGGAACAGCGTCCGAGATTTGGGAGTTAAGTGAAGCAATAGCCAGAAGATAATGCTTTTCAGCCCGGTTGAGCTCGAAGTAGCGGCGTGCTTGTGTTGGTTCACGGGCCATAGCATCGTGGGCCATGGCAAGATAGAAGTGAATGTAGATCAGATGGATTGGGTGGATCTATTTTGGTGTCAGCATTTTTGGAATGACTTGGACATACAAGCAAGGGCATACCTGTTCATGGTAGCGAAGCAAAAGGTGCTCACCATAAGTCACACAGCGAATGTAATGTTCTCCCTCGAGAAGCCGCTTGATCTCGGGAACCTTCAGCTTCATAGAACAGTAGTCATCCTCCGACACCATCTTCTCTCCTTTTCAGTGTGTTTCTTATCTTGCTTCTCCTTCACTGTGCTTAATAATAAAATATCTGTGATAGGAAAATCGTCGAGGAGGATCGTTGATACTTTTAAGAACTCGATCGTCGATGACAGCTTTCGAGAACTACGGTGCTAGTATGCGTGGAAAAGCACGGGTGTGATAGTAACCGACTCGAAAGTTAATCTGAAGAGGAGCTGTTGATGAAAGGGGACTGATATGCGTGACGTTGCCGGTCGTTTCACGGCGAAGTGTGCTAATCAACCGACATACAGTATTTGAATTATGGATTAGAATTTCGTAAAGTATAAATAGCTTCAAACCGTACAGCATCCCGATGCTGTTACGGAGGGCGTGCGTGCAATGCCGTGAGCAAAATGGCTTCCCGAGTGAAGAGAAGGGAGCATTGCAACGAAGCCATTGAGACGAGTTTTGTATCTCTATAACAGCAACATGAGGGTGCTGCACGGTCCATTAAGTTTAAAGCGATTGTCGACGGACTGTTCCTACCAAGTTTGTTTCGACGGGCTATTCGTGTTTCAGAAACAAACGTGAGCGAATCAAGGCCGGTGAAAGGCTTACCCAATTAAGCGTTGGTCGCCACAACTATATTAAGAAGGGGGCAAAAATGTCTAATGGTGACGCCGATATCAGTTTTGTAAGCATTTGGATGCCTGGCATGGGTGGAGGCTTTGCTGTTCTGCACCTGCTAACACAAACTTTATCTGGCGCGATGTGCCGCATGAGCATCAGGATAATGCGTCAGGTCAGCGGGGCAAATCCGCATCAATCGAGTGCAAAGCTATAGGTACTAGGAATTTCTTACTCGGCTTCGATGTTCTGTCGTCAGGCCTCTTTCGGAAGAGCCGGCATCTACCGATGTCTTGGAAAGGACCTGAAAAATCTATACGATTGCACAACGGGAAGAAGCATGACACGGAGTGAGAAGACAGAAAGTTGGTCAACAAAGGAGCTTATGAACAGGTACCTAATCTACACAGCCCATACGAGTACATGAGCCGACATCCAGGGATATGAAGTCTAAAATGACGAGGTATCTAACTATCCTCCGAGGCAGCAGCACCAGTGATAATCTCAACGAGTTCACCGGTAATGACGGCTTGACGGGTGCGGTTGAACAAGATCTGGAACTTGTTGATCATATCGCCGGCGTTCTTGGAAGCATTCTGTGCGAGGTCAGTAACGTTATTTAGCGCGATCATTATACAGGCAAGGTCACTCACGTCCATGGCGTTTCGTCGGGCAGATTGTTCGCAAGCGTGACCCTCAGCAAGAGCCTAAATAATTTATTAGTCCAGCTTTCCGCAATCTCAGTCTAGAGGAATTCTTACCCAGAAAAGCGAGTTGGCAAGAGCGTACTCGCGAAGGTTGGGAAGGACCTCGTCGTCGATTTCGAAAGCAGAGTACTGGGCTGCTAGGAGTTAGAAGCTGTACCATCTAATAATTTGTGTCGGGCCCTCAAGACTTACGAGACTGGGCAATGGCCTCCTCAGAGAAAGCCTCAATGACAGTGGGTTCGTAGCTCTGGGCGTTGAGGAACTTGTTGTAGACGATCTTGATGGAGGAGTAGTCTCCGGGAAGCATGGAGATGCGGTCGGCAATGGAGGCAGCTTCGGCGAAAGTGGGAACATCCTTGCCGACACCAGAGAAGTTGAGAACGAAGTTCTTGCCGTTCGAACGGGACAGCTGAGCCTTGCACTTCTCGCCCAAGACGACGAGCTCTGCGTCGGGCTGTTCCAACAGCATCTTCCTGACGGTCCTAGACATACCCGAGTGGATACCACCGCAAAGACCCTTGTCGGAGCTGCACACCACGATCAATGTCTTCTTGCCCTCACCCTCGACCGGCTTCGTCTCGGCTTTCTCGAAAACGGTGTTGGATGTTTGTCCGTAGGTACGGGAATCGGCCATGGCCCTCTGGGCACGGGTGAGCTTGGTGGAGGCGACAATCTTCATGGTCTTTGTAATTTTCTCAATGTTCTTGATCGACTTGAGACGGCCCTCGATTTCGCGCAGGGTGGCGTAGGTAGCGGCATTGTTGTTGATGAGGGGAGCGGGCCTAGAGGGAGCAAAATCAGTCAGTTTCTGATGCAATTGGCGATGCAATGGCGATAGATGGACGGATTGAGTGAGGTTGTCTCTGTATGCTGGGGGGAGCAGTACCGTGCGGCGGCCGCGAGGCCAGTCCTCAGCGCAGGGCGCACAGCTCGTGAAAGCATCATTGGGGGCGGAGGGAGAGTGTAGATGGAGTGGAGATGGCAGGCAGCCGTGGTTGGATTCGATTGCTCGACTGCTGGCTTTGCGGATGATGGGAACCTGAACCTGCTATGGCCTGGCGTGCAGAGAGAGCTCACTGTTTCCCAACGCGGCGCCAAGCGGGCGGCCCGTGCTTCGGATTTTTGCGAACGACCCGCCGGAAGCCTGCCAGGTGCAGCAGCAGAAAACCAAAACCGTCGCGCAGCACCTCACCACGACCAAGTCGGAATTTTGGACGTGTTTTTGGCAGCAGGCTCAATGCATGTGTACGTGTGCAAAGAATCCACCGATGCACTCACCTGGAAAAGGTGAAAATGAAGGTGTTGGTCATGGAAAAAAAAATCTGCCCGGCCATGCACCTATGTATGAGTGAGCCCACGGCTGAGTTGCATTCATTGTTCGGCTCAGCACAATAGAGCCACTGCTGCTGCAGCAGCTCAATCCCAACTTATAACAGCAACTATATAATAGAGTAATCACATTTCAAACAAGTGAAAGAAAAACACAAGAGAAAAGTGGCCCAAGTGCCGAGTGAGAGACTGTCCGTGTTTCCACGGTGGTTGTCGAACAGTGTCTAACGATTGTCGCGAATTATTAGCGGGTTGGACTTAGCTGGGTTCGCCATTCTTCCCTTTCCCTTTCGTCCCCTTCAACTCTTTTAAACACCCGCGCCCGCCCATTCCTCTCCTCTCCCTCTACCTCGTCACCATTCTCACCTTCCCACCTCGCCTCTCTCACCAGATCCAACCGCCACCATCCCGCACGTGTATATAGCGCGGTGTGGTTGCTCCAACCTCGCACGCGCTGCAACCCCACGAATCTTGCTAAGTCGCTGCGTTCGCCCTTACGCTATTCCACGTCCCGGCGCGGGCCCAGCCAAACCACACCGTGTTGCCCTTCTCCATCACTCACAAACCCGCCCGCCACCCGTCTGCATCATTATGTCCTCATCAGAAGACGACACTCCCCTCGTCAAGGGTCGAACCGAAAATGGAGGTAAGTCCATGCCGCCACCCTGGACCCAAACTTCACCTCGGGCGCGCGCAACCACCTCCGAGAATCCACCACCCTTCGTCGCGTTGGCCGTCCTCGGCGCGCCCCGACTTCCACCACCCACACCTTGCGCCATTTCATCCACTGACATCTTTTCCTTGCTAGTAAAATCCCAAGATCGCATTCCACGAGCCGTCGATGAAGACATGGACAAGCAGCTACCCTCCAACGGCCATGTCGAACCCGGCGTGTCCATCCGTATGGGTCCGGTCGAGGAAATGGAAGTCGACCCGCCTGCAGCTACCAACGCCACTGGGAAGCGCAAGGCTCGCAGCAGCCTTACCAATGGTAGGACTTACAAGGAGGAAAGCAGTTCAGAAGACGACAAACCAATCGTGCGTCCCTCCCCATTCTTGTTTTCCACAGAGCGCTGACTCTTCTCCAGAACAAGCGCCGCCGGACCTCTCAGCAGACGAAAAAAGCCGCACCTCAAGATTCGGACGATGAGGCCAGCGATGTGCCCTTGGTTGCCATTAGGAAGCCGCCCAAGGTCACCGCAGCTCAGATTGGAGAATCATCTGATTCCGATACCCCTCTGACAGAAAAGCTTGTCAAGGACAAAGAAAAGATTGAAAAGGCCGCCGCGAAGGAGGCCAAGTCTATTCGAAGCAAGGAGAAAGCACCGCCTAAACGCAAACAAAAGGTCGAGAGCGAGAGCGAAGATGACGTGCCATTGGTGGCAAAGAAGAAGCCTGCTCCTAAGAGGGCATCAAATGGGGTGAAGAAACCCAAGGTTGAATCCGACTCCGATGTACCTCTTGCCAAAAAGGCGCCGGCGAAGAAGGCAAACGCCAAAGGAAAAGCCCAGGCCGCAACTCCCGCGAAGAAAGGAAAAGCGAAAGCAAAGGCCGAGCAAAAGACGGAAGAAGACAATGAGGCCCAGGAGGAGGAAGAAGAATACCGATGGTGGGAGGATCCAGGCCAGGGCGACGGCTCCAAGAAGTGGTCCACCCTGGAGCACAGCGGTGTTGTTTTCCCTCCGGAATATGAGCCTCTCCCAAAGAACGTCAAGCTCATCTACGACGGCGTTCCAGTCACACTCCACAAAGACGCCGAGGAAGTGGCTACTTTCTACGGCAGCATGCTGAATTCAACAGTCAACGTCGAAAACCCTACCTTCAACAAGAACTTCTTCGAAGATTTTGTAGCTATCCTGGACAAGACTGGCCACGGAAAGGACAAGGACGGAAAGACTGTCAAAATTAAAAAATTCGAAAAGTGCGATTTCAAGCCCATTTTCGAATATTTCGATGCGGAGCGCGCTAAAAAGAAGGCTCTTTCTGCTGCTGAAAAGAAGGCACTCAAGGCTGAGAAGGAAGCTGATGAGGCCCCGTATATGTACTGCATGTGGGATGGCCGCAAGCAGAAGGTTGGCAACTTCCGTGTTGAACCTCCAGGTCTTTTCCGTGGCCGTGGTGAGCACCCAAAGACTGGTCGCGTGAAGAAGCGCGTAGTACCGGAACAAATCACTATCAACATCGGAAAAGAAGCCAAAGTTCCCGAGCCACCAGCGGGACACAACTGGAAGGAAATCAAGCATGACCAGACGGGCACATGGCTCGCTATGTGGCAAGAGAATATCAACGGAGCCTACAAATATGTCATGCTTGCCGCCAACTCCGACATCAAAGGCCAGAGCGATTACAAAAAATTCGAGAAGGCGCGAGAGCTGAAGAAACACATTGACACCATTCGCAAAGATTACCGCCGAGACCTCAAATCGGAGAAGATGGCCGATCGTCAGCGCGCTACAGCCATCTACCTCATCGACCAGTTCGCTTTGCGTGCCGGTAATGAGAAGGGTGAAGATGAGGCTGATACTGTCGGTTGCTGCTCCCTCAAATATGAGCATGTGACACTCAAGCCACCACACTTTGTGATTTTTGATTTCTTGGGAAAAGACAGTATTCGATTCTATGATGAGGTACAGGTTGATCCCCAGGTGTTCAAGAATCTCAAGATCTTCAAAAAGGCCCCCAAAACAACCGGCGACGACATCTTCGACCGTCTAACTACGTCTGCTCTGAACAAACACTTGAACAACTACATGGCGGGATTGACTGCCAAGGTTTTCCGTACCTACAATGCCTCATGGACGATGGCTAGGCTCCTGAGGGAAATGAAGGTCACCGGCTCAATTCCCGAGAAGGTCAAGGAATACAACGACGCCAACCGACAAGTGGCTATTCTTTGCAACCACAAGCGTACTGTCGCTGCCGGTCATGCTGGCTCTATCGAGAAGATGCAAGAGAAGGTAAGTTGTTAAGACCCGTTGCATATATGGCTCTCATACTAACAGTGTTTTCAGATTAACGGTCTTGTGTATCAAGTCTGGAGAACTAAGCAAATGATGATTGATATCGACCCTAAGATAAAGAAAAAGAGGGGTGCCGATTTCTTCGCGCGACCTGAGGAGCTTGACAACGAGTGGGTTCTGCAGCACATTGATGCCCTTGTGGAAGAACAGCGCCAGAAAATCACCAAGAAGTTCGAGAAAGAAAACGAGAAACTCAAGGCAGACGGCGAGAAAGAGATGAAGCCTAAGGAGCTTGACGAGCGTCTCAAAGTGGCCGAAGACTTGGGTAAAAAGATGCGTAAGGAGCACAAAACCGGAAAAGTCGAAGCCGAGGGTAAAGGCCCTACAGTCGAGAAGATGGAAGCCAACATCGAGAAGCTCAACCAGCGCATTGAGACAATGAAGGTGCAGATGGAAGACAAGGAGGGCAACAAGGAGGTCGCCCTCGGAACCTCCAAGATTGTAAGTTTGGAACCATCTGTCCAGCCCTTGCAACACTTGTGCTAATTTTGCTCAGAACTATATCGATCCTCGTCTCACCGTTGTCTTCTCCAAGAAGTTCAACGTCCCAATCGAACGCTTCTTCTCCAAGACCCTGCGCGAGAAATTCGATTGGGCCATCAAATCCGTGGATCAAGACTGGGAGTTCTAAAAACGGAAGGTCTTCGGATTGTTTTCGTGGGGTGAGAAGGATGGAGGGGGCGGTTGCATTGCATGAACGCCCGCGTCATGCATGGGCGGTTAGAGATTCATGGGGTGAGTTCCTTCGGATATTCGATGAAACACAGCGACAAGCCCGTCCAAACAAAGTATTCATTATTCTGGCGATGGGGCCAAAAAAAAAAAAGGCGGCTGCCGCATGACTATGGCAGGCACTCTTTTCGGTTTGACGTGTGACGCAACTCAGGCGTCGAGGCGTGAGATTCCATCTTTTCCTGTCCTCCCAAAACAACAGCCTCTTTACAATATCATTATCTGCTGGCAGCAGCACATGATGGTTTGCTGGCTCGCTAACTGGCTATAAAGGAAGCAGGAACAGGAGGGAACATGTGCAAAAAAAATGCCTCGTGCATCATTTTCCTTTAATTATAGAGTGCATGCTTTCGAAAGTTAGGTGTATCGATTTTCCAAACATATCAATCAATCAATCAAGATCAAACACATTCAGCCTCCAGCCGTGCCTTCCCTTCGTGACATACACACACACACGCACACATAAATAGACACCTTTATAGAGTAGATGACGCATGCACCTACATACCTACCTACATAGCCGCCCACCAGGAACGAGCGTCCTTCTATTTCCGTTCCCCCTGCCCCTCCCCCGTATGCACATAATTACAGCAAAGTACTTATGAACATTAGCATAAGCATAAGCCCATGCAAAAACGTCTTCCTTTCATTCATGCGGGGTGCGGGATGATCCCTTTTCGATGACGCGGGAAAAAATCGACTAGGGGTGTGTGTCTGTGTGTGTGTGTGTGCGTCGGTGTCCGATGATGACACACCTACCTTTACCTAGGTACCTTACTAGGCTTTTCTTTACTTTAATGCCCTGAGTTATTTATCCTGTTTTTTTTTTTTTTTTTAATATACTTTTTATTTTTGTTGGGTTTCGGTGTTTTGTGCACACGCACGCGCGCGCGGTGGGGAAGGGGAAGGGGAAGGGGGGATGTATGGTGGATGTGATGGATGGATTTGATGGGGGTTGATGGGGGTAGGAAAGATGGAAGAGAGAAATCGACTTTGGCTGTATGGGCAAGTAGATACAATACATTATTGAGCGGCTTTTTTTTTTCGATCGTGAGTTATGTTAGGTATGGGTGTGTGCATCGCCTTTCTCCGAATCGAGATCTTGTGGGGTGGATTACATGTACCGTAGAAATTCGTAAATAAGGGACACACCAACGCTCTTGGCGACTAACTGAATAAGGCTCGCGCAGTTAGAGTGTCAAACGTTAAAAAACTTCTTATGTAGCAAAATTAATATTACTCTATAACTATACTATAGAATTTAATTCTGTAAACGGGATGTGTTTCGTTAGGCAATTTTATATAACGTAGGTCACAAGCGAGCTGATCACACAAGCGAGCTGATCACTCTGCCAAGCCCGCACCAGATTGCTCTACAAAACATGCGATATACTATAGGATTCAGACAAAATAGTATTCTACGACCCCTCTACATAATCTATAGATGTATCCGCTATAGTTTTATAAGTTTGCGCGTTATGCCTAGTCTTACCGCATTACCCACAGCGTCTTTAAAATAGCTTACCTAGTTTAGTGCGCCTACCTTTCTTTACCTTTTTACTATTACTACGCGCCCTAAATTCTTATAGAGAGGCTAATCGCTGTCCTTCTTTAGCTATTAATACTCTTTAATCCTAAATACGCTTTCTTTTATGCGATTTACGTCGCGTAGCGGCTTTATTAGCCGCTCGAAGCTTAGTATTTTCCTTTTACGCTAACACTAGCTTATACGTAATTATAGCTACGCCTTTTACTAGCTTTTTAAACGCCTTAACTATAGATGTTAGGGAGCTATCTATATACTTTTAAATTCTCTGCTTTACTAGCGTTAATTACGATCTAAATTCTAGAGTATTTCCTAGCGTCTGCGACTGCTAGGAGTCCTTATTAATAATAGGTAGTAAAGGCGTGCGAAGCTTAATACTAAGCTTTAATATTACTGCGTCTAGGTTAAGAGGAACTAAGCTAGCGCCTTAGAAGCCTCTTTAGACATTTTTTTTAGTAATTAAAGCCTTAAAAGTAGTAATAAAGTAAGGTAGGAACTTAGTTTTTATAATATAGGTAATCTAGTTGCGTATTAGATCCTTAGCTTAGCGCCTATACGCCTTCTTTAATAGAGTGAAACACCCCATATTAAGGGGCTATAAGAGATAGGATAAGTAAGTAGGCATATAAAGTGTAATAATCTTGTTAGCCTTATAATAATCTTAGAATTTAAGTAAGTTGTGGCTCTTATAGCTATTAATAATAAGTAGGTATATAGCACTAATAGTACGCTTCTTTATATACTTATTAAAGTGCTTTAGCTACTATAAACTAAGCTTATTTATTATTTAGCCGTTCTTAGAGACTGTAATAACCTAGTTAAAGGGTAGATTCTCCTTTTTGTACTAGGCGGAGAGGTGGTGCTTACCCTAAAAAATAATAAAAGGTAGGATTACCTAGCCTATCGCGTTAATGCCTTAAATAACTATAGCCTACTCCTAGTTGCCTTATTATACGCTCTTTAGCCGTCCTTAATGCTTAGAGCCTATAACTACTACTCTAGTTAATATTATGCCTATTATAAAGCTAGACTCGTTAAAATTATAGGTGTCTTTATCCTAGATGCCGTGCTTAGATTTTATATTCTCTATAAGCTAGAACCAGCTCTATATAACCTCTAGATTCTTATAGAGGGCTCTCTTATAGTTATACTTTTAATTAAACTTTATTATAAGCTCTAGCTAGCGCTTAACAAAGTTTACAGCCTAGTTCTAGCCTACTAGTTTTAGGCTATACTTAGCCTATAGGGAATTAGCTTTATCCACTATAGTAGCAAGCTAGGACAGAAATCCTTAAGCGTCTAAGTTAAGTATATCCTAAAAAAGCACCTACTTTTCTATCTTTAGAAGATTAATTAAATTAGGCGCGTAATCGCGTTAAAAGGTAGTTCTAGTACGTTATATACTTAGTGTACTTTAAGGCACGTTATAGATCTATATAGCGCGTTATTAAGATAGTGTCGCATCTTATTTAATAGCCTAAAGTGTAAGCTATATTCTAGCCTCTCTTAATTCTAATAGCTAAGTAAGTTATTAAGACATTAAAGAAACTATTAGTTAATAGTATACTTTGGTGCGGGCTTAGCAGAGTGATTAGCTCGCTTGTGTAATTAGCTCGCTTGTGACCTACGTTAGACCTTTTTATTTTTATATTAATATATAGCGTAGTTGTAGTTTTTAATAGGGAGTGTTAACTTTAGTAGTTAATAAGTGTTCTCCCCCCTCGCTATAAGGCCTACGCGATTACACTAATAAACGCTAAAATAAGTATTAGTTAGTAAAATTAATATTACTCTATAACTATACAATATTTTTTAAATCTATAAATAGGATGTGTTTCGCTGGGTAAATTTATATAAGAGATTTTATTTTCGCATTAATTTATAAAATCATTGTGTTTTTTAATAGGGGGTATTAACCTAAGTAGTTACCTTTTCTTCTACTATTCTACCCTAGAACACTGTCCTTATACACTATAAAATAAGGACTAATATTCTAAGAGGGTATAAAATTAGGTGTAAAATTAGTAACTAGCGTACTTAATTACCTAATTAGGAAGTTTATAAGGTCTCTAAACCAACGAAATTGCCCTGTTTATTAACCTAGGCGAGACAACCCTCCTATAAAAATCTAATAATTTAAACCTAATAATATTTTAGATGCCTGGAGCGTTAAAATTAATAGTAAACGCCTAATAAAAAATTACTATAGAGCATTTTAATACTTAGCAGCTTACGAATAATTGGATTAACTATATACAGTTACCCTGCCCCACTGGCCAAGAGCGTTGGTGTGTCCCTTATTTACGAATTTCTACGGTAGATATCCTTGCAGCTTTGTTTTTTTGTGGATTCGATTGCTGGGCTTTTGGGGGGGTTATCTACTTAGGTATTCTTTCTTTGATCTCCCATTTTTTAAAAGGTGGAAGCGCGGATAGCGACGATATTTAACTTAGCATTCAACTACTTACATAAACTATTGACTTTTATATTAGCGCGTCTGAAATTCACATATTTTTTCCTCCCCCGAACTCATCACTCAATGTTCGGCTTTCACTGTCTTTTGAGAAAACGTTTGAGGGCATGGCATTGACATGCACAAGTACATGTACAGTATGTACTTGGGAGTTAATAACCGCCCAGCTTCCCTACACGTACAAGTATGTACAAGGTACTGTACAAAATGCATGTACGTTACCTGCCAGTGCCACACATGATGCATGTACGTACCTACCCATCACGCACCCCGCAAGCAAGCGTGTGCCCAAGTCCGTTTTGGCGATTGCTTTTTTGGCGGCACGGCACGGCACGGCACGAGCGCAGCGCGCAGCGAGCTATCGTACCTACATATTTATTGCTTATCACCGTCCATGCACCTTCGATGTACTGTAACGTACCTACATGAACATGATCGATGGATGGGCCATGGCGCACAGGGCGAGCATGCAGGCGCGCGCGCGCGCACGCACGGGTAATGTGGTATGACGAAGTTTGGGATCATTGTCGAATTGAAAGGCCTGGTGGGATTCTTTGCATTGATATAGATATTGGAGGAAGAAGCGGGTGGTTCCCGCGCGCGCGCGGGCACTCCGGACCTTTGTTCGTCATGGATTGAGGAATACAAGTACAGTAGTTATTTCCAATTGAGGACATCGGGAGAAGGAATCAATGGGGAGGAAGGAGGGTTGCTCGGGGGGGAAGGAACAAGCCGTGTCACGCGACTTGGTGGCACCAGCCAGGTTCATAAGTGCGGGAAGGAAAAAGCGAGTGCGGTTCGTTCCTCGAAGACTTCCTTGTTTAGACCCGGTGCTTGGCTTGCAGGTACCTGCTTAGTACTTAGCTAGCTACGTTACCTATCGATGTACCGCGTGTGCTATGTTTAAATTATATCAGGGACTAGTTAGGTGGTTAGGTAACTACACGGAGACTATGATTTATGATAACGGTTCATGTGACCTCGAGTGATTTTTGTTCCGAGGACATTGGAGATTGGGGGCATGCGGTGAATGAATGGTATACTGTACAAAGGGTATGCCTCGACTAGAGTTAACTAGTGGGCGGGTCCGTTGGGTGACTTGATTCATGATTGTTGATTGTGAAATGAATCTAAGTTACGGGATCAAGGTACGGGAGATGGACGACTGCCGGTTGTTGACTATGTTCAATCGCTTGTAACGTAGCGCTAAGTTAAGTTAGTTGGTTAGTTATAGACATTAACGACAATTGCACAATTGCAAGCCCGCCTTCGCCGTCAGTAACTTTAAGTTCCATGTAATTAACATCGAGGGTAACTTAAGGGCAGGCATGTCTCTCCATGATCACGTATCGACAGCCTTATTTTCTGTTTCTGATCCATTACCGCACCACGGCGAAGATCCGAATCCTCGCCTCACGCCTCGCGTATATGCGTTGAAGGAACAATAGTCGGCGTATTAGTTAAGTTATTGTTTTTTATCGTCACTGGAAGTTGAAGCCACCACTGGTCCGCCCACGCCCACGCCCCACCCCCTGCAACTGCATCCTGCCCTGGGGCCTGCACTGCACGCATAAAGGACCCCCGCCACGACAAAAAATAAAGACGGGCTCACGGGTGCTTGTCCCTGCCGTCGCATCATCGGTTGCGGCCCAGTTGGTCAGTCAGTCAGTCAGTCAATCAATCGTCACCGAGAGTAAGTTGGAAAGAGTGTGTGTCATTCCCATCGTCCACTTTTGTCCATGGCCGTTGCAGCCTGAGCCTGAGCGCCCTCAAACTCCACGTCCGTCCTCCGCCCCGTGCTGCCACCCTAAGATTGCCTACAGATACACAGTGACGGCACATCCTCTCCACATTATTCGGCCTCTCCCAAAAAAAATAAAAGAGAGAGTTCCTTCTCTTTCTGCCCACTAGTCTTTGTAGTCACCCGTCGAACTCACACGAGAGTATTACCTTTGCCTTTGCGACCGCTACCATGGAAGCTGTGGAAGCGAAAGCGGCACCTCTGCCCGACGACCCCACTACGGGCGAGAAGCCAGCAGTCTTGATCATCGGAGGTCTCGGTGCGTCACACAACATCCAGCTGCGAGGACAAGCGTCAGATTGCCCACAAAACAGAGTGCTGACTGGATTATTGCGCAGGCTACACCGGCCAGTTCCTCGCCAAATACATCCATGAGAACCATCTTGCCTCCGAGCTGCGCTTAGTCGACAAACACTTGCCCGAGCTAGCCTGGGTCGCCCCAGAGTTCAAGGAGGCAGTCAGCAGAGACCGCTTCGTACAGGCTGATGCTTCAAGAGAACGTGCGTGTTGCTTGCTTGGGCATGGAAGAGACATGCCCGCCGCTGACTCAACCTAGAATCCTTCCCGCGCATCTTCGACCGTACAAATGGCAACGAGTTCGATTATGTTTTCAACTGCGGCGGCGAGACGCGCTTTTCGCAGGAAGACGATGTCTACAAAGTACGCTCGTACGACCTGTCCATGGCCGTAGGCAAAGAATGCGCCCGTCGCAAAATCAAGTGCTACGTAGAAAACAGCACCGGCATGGTCTACAAACCCGAATCCACACCCCGCAAAGAAACCGATAAACTGAAGCCGTGGTCGAAGCTCGCAAAATGGAAACTACAAGCCGAAGAGGACTTGGAGAAGATTGAGGGTCTGAATCTGTTGGTCCTGCGCGTGGCTCACGTATACGGGCCCTACACGAGGAAGTTCCTGAGCACGGCGCTGTGCATGGCCAGAGTCTACCAGTCCATGGGCAAGGAAATGAGGTGGCTGTGGAAAGAGAGTCTCAAGACAAACATGGTGCATGTTGATGATGTGGTGAGGGCTCTCTGGACAGGCGTCGAGTGGTATGGCAAAGCGTCGTCGTTACCGAGGAAGCCGGCACCCGTATTCAACATTGTCGATCACGGCAATACATGTAAGCTTTCCCTCATCTTTCCCTGTTCTTTTCATCTCAAAAAGACCGACTATCCGCTCTTCCTACCAGCATCCCCCCGCTAACATACATTTCCAGCCCAAGGCACCACAGCCAGCCTCATCCAACAAGTCTTCGACATCAAAACCGGATTCCACAGCACCCTCATCTCCGCCTTTGCCCGTTTGAACCTCGACCACGTCGTCGACGACGTCAACGACGAAACGCTAGATCCCTGGGCCGACCTGCAATCCAAAGCCGGCATCAGCCAGACCACGCCCCTCAGCCCCTTCATGGAGAAGGAGCTGCTCAAGGACACGGATCTGTGCCTCGACGGCAGCTTGTTCGAAAAGGAGACGGGCTTCACGTACAAGCACGAGAAGATCACCAAGGAGCTGATGGAGGAGATTATCGAGAGCTACAAGGTCATGGGGTGGTGGCCGTAACTTTTCAATCGCCCCGCATTGTTCTGGTTCTGAAGTTTGTGCTTCCAAGACGATGGCGCCGTCCTTGGTCACTACGCTCTCTTGCTCTCCCCTTCTCCCCTGGCTCTTTTCTACACGTCCATCTCCAAGCGCCTCGTTCGATCGCCTTTCCTCGCCCTTTCTTTCTCCACCGCACCCACCACCCCAAAATCTCCTCTCCCCATTCCTGGCGCCGCCCGCGCGCGCGCGCGCGCCGTCTGTCCATTCGCTCGCTCGCATCCCGTCCCAATCCCATCCCATCGTTTCTCATTAGCGAACTCGCAGCATACTTTCCATGTAACCCCCCTTTTTTTTCACGGCCGACCGCATTCTTGAATTTGCATAAAACGACCAGGTCTTCCTTCCCTCCCCCTTTTTCTCTTTTTTTTCTTTTTTTCTTATTAGCATCCCACTGGAGCGTTTTCATCAAGCAGCAAACCATCGTTTTTTTTTTTTTTTTCGAATTTTTTTTTTTCATTTACGGTCGAGGATTCGGGCATTTTGGGGGGTGGGGTTTGGTTGGGGTTTTTGAGAAGGGAATGGAAGGTTAAGGGAAGGGAAAAATGGATTACTGATGAGAGAAGGGGGAAGGTATGACGAGGATGATGAAGAAGAAGAAAAAGGAGAAGAAGATGGATATATATGGATAAAAACGATATTCTGAGCGATCATTATTTGCCCATATGTCGCTTTTTGATTTCTTTCCTTTCCTTTCCTTTCCTTCTTCCCTTCAATTCCTAAGGGAGGAGAAAGGAAAGGAAAAAGGGAGGGGGTATATGTTGGTTGATGTATGTTGGTTGATATATGATGGTTCTCTCGGAGGGGAGTTTTCTTTTTTAATTTCCTTGTTTTTTTTTATTTATTTATTTCCCCCCCTCCCCTCCTTCTTCTTTCATCGTGTTTTTGAGGGGGGGGGGGGGCGGTTTCTTATTCTTTTTTCTTTATATAGTTGTTTTGTTTTGTTACATACCCACCACACACCTACACCCACCACATCCACCCCAACCCCCTTCTTGAAACTGTTCAACATAACATAACACAACATAACCTTAAACCCTCATCCTCACATCACCTCGCCTAACGTTACCTACCCGGTTTATCTTTTTTGATAATTACATACATACATACATACATAACTATGTATATCTATCCTATCTATCTATCCCATTCCATCCCATTCCATTCCCCACCTTTCCGTAACTACCTACATACCTACTATCAATGATACTTACTTGTATTATGCATCAATGTTGATAATGCTTGATATATATGAGTAAGTAGTTTCAAAGAAAAAAAAATGTTCGAGTGTAAGTTTTCAGACGGTTTGGAATGTTTTGGAAGAGAGAAAAGAAAGAAAGAAAAAAGGGGTGGGAAAGGGAAACTCTTTTCTGCTTTTTTATTTCATTGGGGTGTGCTCTTACAAGATGTACATAGGTAGGTAGGTAGGGTTTTAGGCGCTTGGTAGGGGGCTGGGAAAGAGAGAAAGAAAAATGTTTTGAAAAAATTTCGATAAAGGTGAAATATTTTTTGAAGGAATTTTCGAGGAATCCTCTTTTTTTTTTTTTAGCTAAACTAGGTAGGAAGGTAAAGGTTTTGTTACATACGACGTACTGTAGTATATATGAGTGGGGATGGATGGTTTTATTAGGTTGTGTACATATTGATGTATACATATGTAGGTACACTCATTCGCCAGCTCACATGTCATCAATCAATCGAGTACCTATGTAAACAACGCCCCCTCTCCCTCCTCCAAAGTGCCGTGTCTAGTTATTCTTATTTTGAAAAAAAAAAAAAAAAAAAAAAAAAAAAAAAAAAAAAAAAAAAAAAAAAAAATTAATATTCAAAGTGAGCAGCAAGACGCACGCAGCTACCACAGTAATGCTCAGTCGTTTTAAAAATAATTAACTTTAGGATTGGAATTGAATTCCCCAAGTCATGCCAATTTTTCCACTCTTATTCTTATTCGTTCACCCCAATTTCTCCTCCCCTCCATGAACGCTACCCCGGATCCAACATATATTGAACTAGACGTATCCGTACCACACATTCTCACCACCCCTGCCCTACCACCGGCGCCGGCCCGTACGTATTTCTCGCATTTGAACGCGCATGACATCCCGTCCGACCGACCGACGACCAACCAGCACATACCCGCGCGCCACATGGCTGAATACGATGGATGTGATAGGGTCTTGCGCGTCGTAGCGCAGCGCATTGCAGACGGGGAAGCCGGAGCGTGGTCCGCACGCGCGCGCGAGAGATGGAGAAGTGTGGATGCCGATTCAGAGGTAATTTCCCTTATGTAAGAGGAGGGAGGAAGGGGGTCTGGTGGTGAGGTAGAGTGTTTTGTGAAGCGTATGGATCGGGGGGTGGGGGGTTTTACCGTCTTCCGAGGGGATCGGACAATCGGAGTCTCGGTTCCATTTGGGTATAGATAGGTATGATCTTTCTCTTTTGTTTCGTTGTTTCGTTTCCTTAGCGATGGGATAGACTATTTCCCTGCGCCTCGTTTATTCTTCTCGTAAGGATGGTTTCGTAAATATACGTCCTCATTCACAATAACGCCATGACGGTCACGAGTGATCGGATGACAGGCCTAGTACCCTCCTCTCCGCTTATTGCGACCACCTCTCGCCCTCTTGCGATCCTGCCAGTTCCCGCGGAACTTATGTCCGCCACCATGATGCGCGCCGGGGTTCCGCTCCTCGCGTTCTCGCTCCTCTCTGTCTTCGCGTTCGCGCTCGGCTTCCCTCTCCGCCCGCTCGCGCTCCAGCTCCTCGGGCGACTTCTCCACGCGGACTTCGGGCTTCTTGAGGTCGGTGGGGAAGCGGGGGTGCGCTCCGTACTTGCAGGCTTTGCCCTCGGGACAGAAGCCGGCGAGATAGAACGGGCAGAGTTTGTCCTTTTTGTTGTGCTTCAGCGCGCAGTGGGGCCCGAGGGGGCAGAAGCCGCGATCGTAGTGCGGGCAGGAGGGTCGCTTCGATTCGGGGTCGATATGGAGGTAGAGACAGTCGTCGCCGTTAGAGCAGGTGAGAGTGCGGGAATAGTGGGTGCACTCGGGCATGCGCCTTAGATTGTACTCGTGAAGGAACTCGCAGGTTTCGCCCTTTTTGCAGAGACCGCGGAGCCAGTGTTTGCAGACGAGGCTTTGAACACATATGTTAGCCACTGAAGAGTCGACCAAAGAAACTTTGTGCTATGGGCATGCGTACTTGTTGTATGAGGAAGAGACTTGATGTTTGTCTGGGCAGCGGTTACCCAGCGGACAGTGTCCTTGCATGTAGGCTTTACATGGCGGGCGATTTGGATCGAGGCCGAAGCGATACTCGCGGCGAAGGAAGTTGCTGAAGTTGAATTCGTATGCTGGCGGTGGCGCAACGGCATCCATCTGTTGAGCGGGCTCATTAACCCTCTGCACTTCCGTCATCGTTTCCTTGTGGGAAGTGGTGCGGTTGTGCTGAAGCGGTAACAATAAGTAGCTGACGTGCGCAAAGACGCGGTGAAGTTTCCCGTTCCAGTGATAGAGCCAGGGACGGATTGACAATATCCAGCTTGGGATAAAAGCAAAGGATGATGAGGTAACTAGCGCGTCGAGGGTTTGGAGCTGTGGGTGTCTGTCAAGTCGTAGTGGAGGTGAGCTCTGACCTATCAGCGCTTAGACGCTAGTGCTACCTTGTTCTGCGGGAAGCACGCGCGTTAGTTCCTCCCTCATTTCAGGGTTTCGCAACATACTGTAGCTAACATCCGACAATCATCATGATCCATCATCCATCGTCGGTGCAATGTGAATCCTGCTCTGTTCCTACTCTGAGTACTCCCTACCTGCACCCTTTGCCCCAGTGGTTTGACTATTCCAACTGCTTGGTTCTGCTGTTTATTCCGCACCAGTCTTGTCTCGAGTATTGTATCGAGCGAATACTCCATCCATTCACTCTGATGGTACCATACATGTATCAATCAACATGTCACTCTATGCGAGTCGTGGCTTCTCCCCGCTCGCAGCCACCCGCTGTGAATCAGCCTTTTCCTTCTAGTTCATCAGACTTGGACCTCCGCCATGTTCGTCTATGCATTCGCAACTGCGTAGGAATGCCTGCAGATGCACCAAAAGGTTCCTAGTGCGTCGATACGCATGATGCCCCACCCCCCTCTTCTCTGTCCCGTGTGGCGATCATCACGATGCTGGGCTATGCCGCATGGCGTGATGATCTGAAGCCACTTCAACACCTTTCATTTCAACTCACAAGCAAGTCGAGCTTCCAGCAGCATCCGTATCGGTCCGGAGCTCTACACAGTAGCCAGGTTCTCCACTTTCAGCTCTAATGCCGTCCTATCATGCCACACTGCCGCTTACCAATATTTATAGCTCTTTATGAAGATCGTGACGAGTTTGATTTCAGTATCTGTTAGGCGGGCTACGGCTATCGCCGTTTCGTCACATCTAATCCCCTATGGACTGGGATATCTCATACCAACAGTTCCTTTGGACGATCCTCACTGTAACAAGGGGTTCTCTTCCACTTGGCTTTGCCGCTCATATGTTTTGAAGCATTCTAGACTTTAACAGCTTATGAATGAAGTTATCCTACGTCCTGGGTATGCATGTTACTAGCAGCTATCACGCTGGTTACCACAGTAGCTCCTTCGCGAAAGCTCACTGCTCATCCGGTCAAGAACCATAAATAGGCACATGTGTAGCTACGTTACTGCAGCACCGCAAGCAGGCTGTGGCATATACATGCAGGGCGAGTGGCATTTTCCGATTGCGCGTACCCTTGCAGACTATCCAGACTGTAAACCCTAGCGTCTTCCTAGTCGCTTCTATGCTCAATATCCTACGCGCGGCGGCGCTCCTGGTATGCCCCCAATATTAGAGGTCATACATCCATACACATACATGCTGCTGCCACTAATGTCCAATCCAGAAAATTCTCTCTCTTTGATTCATCCTGTCTCTTCTGAAATTTTTGATTTCTGCTTATGAGCACGTATACATGTGTACAGTACATACCTAAGTAATCTCTGACGTGCAGCTACAAGCTGCAAACTAACGGTTAAGCGGACCACATTATTCAAGCAAAGGTGCCATGTTCCGAACAAACCCCCCGTACATTAACCACGACTCTTCCTACCCACCACCACCAGAACTAAAGATGTACTGGAATGCCGTCTACTACCCCAATTGGCGCATCTATCGCGACCAACCTCCCGCGTCGCTCAACTTCGACGTCCTCTCTCATGTATTCTACGCTTTTGCTTGGTAAGTCTAGACCACCACATCAATTCCCCGCACTCGTTTTTCATGTGCCAACAACTCTCTAGGGTGAAGCCTGATGGCACTGTCTATGTATACATGGTATCTTCCAGTACATTGGCGACAGCTAACTCTTATAGCTAAGTGATGAATGGGCAGACGCTCAAATCCCTGTCGCCGGTGCCGGGGACATTCCAGAGGCCAAGGGCTGTCTACGGTCGTTCGCATTATTGAAGAAAAAGTATACTAGATTGCGAGTTGTGCTGTCAGTCGGTGGTGGTGGTAAAGGCAGCGAACCCTTTGCTGAAGTAGCTCGAAACCCAGCCAGTCGTGACCGGTTTGCACAAAGTGCGCTAGGTCTGGTGCAGCAGTTCGAACTGGATGGCATTGATAGTAATTGTCTCTACGCACAACCTGAGTATGCATGCTGACGAGTGTGATCCAGTTGATTGGGAGCATCCGTCTGATTCCAGACAGGGTGAACACTTTGTCCAATTGCTAGCAGCGATTCGTCAGTACATGCCAGCTCCGCAGTACACTTTGACTTCGGCTCTGCCGGCCGGTGAATGGGCTCTCCAACACATCAATCTTGCCCATGCATCACATTATCTCGACTTGATCAACCTCATGTCGTACGACTTCTCCGGACCATGGGTGCAAAAGACTGGTCATCAGGCCCAACTTTATGCCTCCCAGACTCCGCACTCTCCAGAGGCAGCGATTTCTTGTCACTCAGCTGTCTCATATATAGTTAGACAGGGTGTACCACCTTACAAGATCGTGCTGGGCGTGCCTGCTTATGGTCGTTCTTTCACCAACACCAGGGGCATTGGCCATTCCTACGATGGTTCCGCGGGTGAAGAAGGAACGTTTGAATACAGAGACCTCCCTCGTCCCGGTGCAACCGAGCATGTCGATGAACAGACAGGAGCAGCATACTGTGTTGGTGGTGACGGTGGATTTGTGACCTATGACAACCAACGTACTGTACAGATAAAGGCAGGCTACGTGCGTCAAAACGGATTGGGAGGCCTTTTCTATTGGACTGGTACGGGTGATGCCAGCGCGCACACTCAAAAAGAGAGGAGTCTGGTTTATAATGGCTTCCTCGGGTTGTTCCCGTCGTAGTATAGCCTACGCTGGACATATCATTCCGAGTAAAAAAATGCGGAGATTAAATTAATGTTGGAGATGGTTCATCCTCGGAAATACATGTATATATGTTCCTTTGAAGCGTAATGAAAGTGATTCTTTCCATCTGAACTCCCGCACAGTGGCAGGTGAACTACTAGGACCGCTAATACCGAGCAAACTACCTAATACCAGTACATTTAAGCAGACTTCTTAGCATAACAGTGCAAATCGTGACATTCTACATTGTGCTAGTGACAGATACTTTTATGGCCCATCAATGTGTGGTGCATTCTACCGTGGTACCTGGGTAGCCAGCAAACGCTTGGACCAAAGATTGAATGCGGCCTTTGTGAACGCTGATTGGCCGCGCGTTCCAGAGAACACAATACACGACCGCATGAACCTCACTCTATGCTCAGAAAACCACTATAACGACCCCCGCATTACTCCGCGTTCCCGTTCCCCAGATACATTCCTCCCACGTTACATCGGCCTTTCCGAGATACATTTACTAAATTGGGAGCACTACAGGTCAATGCCGGCCTAGCTGGACTTCATGCCTGCACCTTCATCCTCACTCGACTCCGGTACACCCCACCATTTATACATGGAGCAGTGGAATGCGAATTGACCTTTTTTAATAGCTGATTACGACCCGGTCGACCATCTGAACGAAATATTCTCCCATCCCTCTACATTATCCTCCATATCAACAGCCTCCTTAACGCTCCGCAGCTACCAAGATGACCTCGACGAGGACATCGCGGCCTTCGTTAGCTACCAAGCAGCTTCGGATGCCGACAGTGTCCAGCGCATTCAAGATGCCAAATCGGAGCTTGCGGACCTCTTCAAGAAGATCGAGAGCGTGCGGGAACGTGCCATGCAGACCGAGCAGACAATCACAGAGATGACAGCGGATATCAAGAGACTGGATAATACAAAGCGAAACCTCACGTTGTCTATGACGGCTTTGAAACGCTTGCAGATGTTGACAACAGCATACGAGCAGCTGCGGGGCTTAAGCAAGAGCAGGCAATACAGGGAGTGTGCGCAGTTGCTGCAGGCCGTCATCCAACTTGTTGCGCACTTCAAGAGCTATAGATCGATTGATCAGATTGCGACATTGAGCAGAAATGTGGCAGAACTACAAAGCGAGTTGCTTGAGCAAGTGTGCGAGGACTTTGAGGTTGTGTTCGCGAAAATGGAAGTTGCACAGCGAAGACCGATGCTCACTGAAGCTTGTCTAGTGATTGATGCGCTTGGTGAGCACGCTAGGACAAGAGTAATCAATTGGTATTGCAATACTCAGCTACGTGAATACCGGCAAGTTTTCCGTGGTAACGACGAAGTAAGTATCATGGTATTCGCTGCACCTCTATGCCAATTCTAACAGTATTGTACAGGCTGGCTCACTAGACAATATCTCGCGGAGATACTCTTGGTTCAACCGGATGATGAAAACGTATGACGTTGAACACGCCGCTATCTTCCCAGCATACTGGAAGGTTAACGAGATGCTGGCCAACTCGTTCTGCGAGGGCACCAGGGATGATTTCAAGGGGATCTTGCAGCGATCCATGCGGAAAGAGGGTGGTCAAACTCTCGACGTTGATCTACTTCTTTCATGCCTTCAGGAAACTCTTGAGTTTGAGCAAAGCTTGGAACGGAGGTTCTCAAATGAGGTATGGTACTTCACCCTCACCGACTTCGACACAAGCTGAAGCTCTACAGTCTCGGTCATCACTAGATACCGTCCTTTCGAAAGATGAGAAGAACCAGGGATTCAGTCAATCAATATCCGAAGCATTCGAACCTTATATGCGACTCTGGGTGGAGTCTCAAGACAAGTTTGTTCTTCCTTTGATCTCCCTTGTGTATCCTCGCTAATTGTGCAGGCAACTTGCAACCTTGATACCGAAATATCGGCAACAGCAACTGCGGAATACTGAAGAGGACTTTTCGCCACAAGCTGTGATACCATCATCGACCGAACTGTTCTCCTTTTACCGTCTCACTCTTGCCCAATGCGCGAAGTTATCAAGGGAGTCGAGTTTACTGGAACTTTCTGCAACATTCGCAAAATATCTCGATCAGTATGGACAGCAGGTCTTGTACTACTTTCTGAGTGAGAGATTTGGCAACCAAGGCCCATCCGTGGAAGACGCCGTCCTGATTCTAAACACCGCCGATTACTGCTACATGACTTGCAACCAATTAGAGGAAAAAATCAAGAGTCGCATCGAAGAAAATCTGCGAGAGAAGGTGGATCTACAAAGCCAAGCTGATGCCTTCATGGGAATCGCAAGTGCCACCGTTCGTTTCCTCGTTCGCAAAGTTGAGCTCACTTGCGAGCCGAGTTGGCGCGAGATGCGTAATACACCTTGGAGTAAGCTTGAGAGCGTCGGGGATCAAAGTACTTACGTTGCAGAGCTTTTGCGCCATGTCAAAGAGCAGTCTGGCGAAATTCTGAAAGTGCTGCATAAGCAGCAATATGCGAGAGCATTCTGCGACAATCTCGTCGATCAGATGGTCATGACCTACATCTCTAACATTGTACAAAGTAAGCCCATTAGCGAGGTGGGCGCCGAGCAGATGCTTCTAGACAGCTACGTGCTGAAGAAGGGATTCACGGAGGTTCCGGTAGTCAACGAGGAGCCTGGCACAGCACCGCCGGCAGCGTAAGTATTTCCATCGATATTTATATGGTAATACTTTACTAATAAGCAAAATAAAGTTTCGTCAAACGGGCGACTCAGACCATGTCAAAGATCGATCCTCTCCTCAAAACGCTCCAAGTACGGCCATCACCCCCTGAAGCTCTCGTCCAGGCATACCTCATCCATATCGCCGACAAATCCGACACCAATTTCCGCAAGATCCTCGATCTCAAAGGCATCCGCCGCGCAGAACAATCGACCCTCATGGACCTTTTCAATGCCTTCAAAGCATCGCCGAACCACGCCAATCTCGCCCAAAACTCCCCACTATTAACTCCATTGCAACTACAACTGGGCCACGGTGGAGGAATTGGCAGCATCGGGAACGCAAGCAGTGTCATGGGCTCGACTAGTTTAGGTGTAGGAGGGCGCTTTGATCCGACGGGGTTGGGCAATGCCATGGTGAGCGCGGTGCGCGAGGGCGTGGATCGATTTGGGAGTCCAGCACCGGGTGAAGGAGGCATTGCCTCCGCTATGGCGGGAGCAGATGGGAAAGGAGGCGAGACTAAAGCGAACTTGAATGAGAACCTGAAGAATATTGGCAAGTTCTTCAGAAGGGATGTTGGTGGGTTCAGGGGGTTCGGAAGGAGTGACGAAGGGAGGTAAATGATATGAGATATCGATGCTCACAAAACATTGAAGAGAAGGAAATATGATTAGTGATTATTTTTCACCATAGCACGATTTTGGGTCTTCATATTGAGGAGGCGGTAGATGTGCATACAAAATCTCATATTTTCGTCTCTTCTGCTTCTCCTGCTCCGTTCCATCAAAACCTTGACTCGAATCTACAAGAGTACTACATCTTCCAGCCAATCTATTGTATACGTTACCCTCTCAAATCCATACAGCCTTGTCGGATGCTCCGAGTATTATAGTATGTATGATATGGCCTACGAAAAGCAGTTAGCGACTGTTTTTTGTGGAAACATGATGAACAGATTGAACATGATTTCCTCTCAGAGACCAAGTTATAAGCAGCGACGGCAAGCATTTGTCGATACTAGCCATACCTTTTCCGGCTCTTCCTATAAAGTAATTGATGGTCGATGATAATCTCATCATACGAGTAAAAGTATGTTTGTGAAGAAATTGAAAGTTTTGTTACATACCTTTACTGGGGTTAGGGCGAGTCGAGAGACTACGTGTGCTGTGATGTGTCCATTTTAGAGGATAGAGACAGCGGTTAGTGTATAGCGTAGGCGGCAAAAGGTATGTAGCATGGCGATGTCTGTCCACATTATGATAAGTTAGAGAAAGGGCAGCGCGTGAGACTCACGGGTGGAAGAAAAGTTGCAGGTTCAAAGTGCCAAGGCTGGTCAAGCGAGGCGCTAGTCCGCCTAAAGACGCCGACCAAGAACGGGGGTTTGAAGGAAAAAAAAAGTCTTGCATACATTGGCAGCGTTTCGGCAGGCCAAAGTGAGCCTGGGTGTAAATCAGGGGTATAACTACAGTACCTGATACATGGTAAACAAAGTCTACTCTGCACAAGATGTTAAAATGCGTTTAGAGAGCAGGCGATAGATCAATTGGTAACACATGTACCGTGTGCCTTCACGTGCAAGTCCCTGAAAAGTTAAAACACCAATGGCAGCGGCCCTGCATCCCTGCCGGTGTTCCGAGGAGGAGGGAGAGGACATGATGGGGACTTGCATCGGCCAGAGCAGCCATCGACCTCACACTGCCGATTGCGTTTGGTGTGAATTTGTATCCTGCAGCACGTCGATTTTTTTGTTCCGTATTTCCCACTTTGAACACATGGCCGAGAGCCAACCCCGCGCCTGCATAAATTAAACCCCCATTCCCCATCTTCCTCCATGTCTTTGCCTTCTCCTGTCACTCATCCCGTCATGCCGCCGAGCAAAGGTACGTCGCGCGCCCAACTCCGCAAATCTGCAAATCCGCAAATCCGCTGCAATCGAGCGCATCGCAAAAATCAACTTCCCTTACTGACTGATTGTCTTTCTGTTTATAGAAACTGCGAAGCATGAGTGCGTCTCCGAAGACGCGCTGCAGCACCTGCATTCCTACAAATACTCGAGTGTCGACAAATCCTTCATATCACGATATATCCTCAAGCATTACGTACGATGTCCCCCACCTCCGCAACCTCACGCGCGCAAGGCTGACGCCAAATAGTGGAATGGATTCGTCGAACTGCTGCCCATGTGGCTTGCTCCCAACCTCGTCACATTGCTGGGTTTTTTCTTCATATTGGGGAATGTAGGGATTTTGGAACTCTACGTGCCGGATCTCGTTGGGCCGGTAAGACTCGGAAGACCATACAACAAAGTACCGCATGGCAGAAGGAGACTGACGTGTCACGCGGGGAATAGGCACCATCATGGGTATACTATAGTTTTGCCTTTGGCATGTGGATGTGAGCTACACCCTCTTCGCTTCTGCTAGGGCGTACGCTAATCGATGGGTTGCAGGTATTCCACCATGGACAATGTGGACGGCAAACAAGCGCGTAGAACCGGTACATCGAGCCCGTTAGGAGAGCTGTTTGAGTACGTTATCCTCTGCCCATAAGCGCCCACACAGGATAACTGACGCCATGTAGTCATGGCATTGACTCCCTGAACTGCACGCTGGCTAGTTTGCTCGAGACTGCCGCAGTTGGATATGGTTCCACCAAGATTGGCGCCTTTACTGCCCTCGTTCCTGTGCTGCCCATGTTCTTTTCCACTTGGGAAACGTATCACACTCACACCCTATATCTTGGTTACTTCAACGGCCCAACTGGTATGCATAACGTCTCGCGTCCCTTGGCCTTTTTTACTAACTTTGTACAGAGGGTCTGATTCTTGCCTGCACATTCATGTGTATGTCCGGTTACTTTGGACCTCAGATTTGGTCAACTCCTTTGGTTCAATATCTGCCCGCCTATGAGGCGTGGCTTGGTGACATGAGCTTCCGAGAAGTCTGGATACCCATGATTCTATTCACGTTTTTCGTTGCACATTTGCCGGCTTGTGTTATAAATGTTGCGAAGACACGTCGTGCCAAAAACCTACCCATCATGCCGCTCTTCCTGGAGTGGACACCACTGGTCGTCTTTTGCCTTGCCACGACAGCTTGGTTGGGCTCGCCGTACTCCTTCATCCTGAAAGACAACCATCTAGTCCTCTATTGCTTGACCATGTCTTTGGTATTCGGACGCATGACAACAAAGATCATACTCGCTCACCTCACTCGCCAACCTTTCCCATACTGGACCATCATGTTGGCCCCTATGATCGGTGGTGCTCTTTTGGTTAACCACCCTTACTTCACCATCCCCGGAACAACATTCGGACCTATTTCCGCAAACTTCGAGCTGTGGTATCTCCGATTCTACTTTGTGTTCGCGGCTGTTGTATACGGCAAATGGGCGCATCTGGTCATCACCAGCATTTGCAACTTCCTTGGCATCAACTGCCTCACAATCCCAGCCAAGAAGGCCAACGAGAAGGGCGCAAAATCAAATGGCACCGCAAACGGCTTCCGTTCCGAGAAAGGCCGTACGGATTGAGAAGCTTGCCAGCAAAGTGTTTGCTCACTTGATCTCTAGAGGGGGTCGGTTGTTGACTTGTGAGCAAAGACATTCTTAGCAGATATATACTACTTTGCATCTTATCTAGCGCCATAGTTGCGCGCTCATGTAGACCATTGACGACCCGCTTCAACGCTACGAACCCCTAGTATTACTTAATGTTTATATAGACAGAGCATTCTTTTGCTCAGTATGCCATTTTAATATAAAAATTCCCCCGAGCTGGCATTTGACTTGGCCATCTTGCTAAAATTGCTTGGTGTGAGCTTCTACTACACTTTTCTCCCACGTCCTTAATGCCATGACTGTTTGTGTTTAACATTCTGTGAATGGGTATGTGAATGTAGTGAATCAGACACGGCCGATTGCAGATACTCGCTCTATAAAATCTCAAGGTAGAGTTGTACGAAGATTCCCCGAAGTCTTAAACCGAGGAACAGTTCAATTACTTCAATCTTGTCTAAATACACAAAATCTATAGAAACGCAAAAGAACAGTTAAGCATCGCTCACCCCTTCCTCAAACTCGTACAAAATAACAAATCTCTCATACACCACCTCTCTCAAACCTCCCTCGCCCATCGCCCACCCCTCAAACCCCACCCTTCCAATCCCTCCACGCAGCCTCCAACAACACCACAAACGCCTGGCCCTCTGGACTCCCCGTATTAAACTGCTTCCGATCCTTCCAATCCAACGGATTAACCGCGGGCTTCACCACCCCGGTCGCCTGCTCAATCCTGCCCTCGACAACCCTCATCTTCTTCTCTGCCCAATCCACATACTTCCCCCGACCAAACGCAGCCGCATCCAACCTCGCCATGCGCAACGCCGTCGCCGCCAACAACGCCGTGCCCGAAATCTCGCCCCACCAACTCGCATCATCCAAATAGTTCCTCAGCAAGCCCGACGAATCCGTGTCGAATGCGATGGCGCCGTCGAGGATTTGTTTGATGTATGTGGTTAGTTGGGTTTGTTCGACGGTGGTTTGCGAGGACCAGGGGGATTTTTGAAAGGTCGCGAGGACGCGGGAGAGACCCGCGGCTGCCCAGGCGTTGCCCGTGCTCCAGAGCGCGGCGTCTTTGTTGGATGAGGTGCCGATGATGTGGCGCCAGGACCCCGAGGGTTGGCTGAGCGCCGAGTGGTAGTGTTTGCATTGTTGGAAGGCTTCTTGGAGGAGCGGGAGCGAGGATGTCGCGACGCCTGTGTAGGCTAGGAAGCTGTGGGGTTGGGAGGGTGTGGTTAGTTTCGTGGGTGTTGGAGTGTGTGTGTGTGTGGTGGGAAACGGGGGAATCAATACGTACGGCGGGACCATATAAACGAAATCTGCCCAGAGCTATCCGGTAGGGGTTAGATTAGTAGATGAAGAGGGAAATCGTCTCGGATGAGTAGTGAGACTTTTGACATGGGAATGGTGCTGAAACGACGTACTTCTGGATATGCCTCGCGATGGCTTATGGCGCCGTTGGGCCAGCGCGGGACGTCCTTGACGAGATGCTGTTGTTGACGAATGGCTGCATCCCAGTACGTTTGGTTCGACTTTCCTATGAGGAGTGCGGGGATGCCTAATGCTGGTGGATCACCGGCAGCTCCTTATGAGATATCAGCAAGTGATCAATGTCTACTCGGTGTGCCTAGTTTGTTTGTATTGATGCATGATTTAGGGGGGGTTCTCCGTATCAGACGTACCGTCGCCGTCAACAAGCGTGTTTCCTAAGTCGCCGGATATAAAGTCAGTGAAATCCCCTTATTCGTAGAAATGATTGATCGAGTGGGTTATTATCAATGTCTCTCGCAACGCCCACCCATCATGCATGTGACATACCAGTAGTTTTAATAAACGGCCTCACGTACTCCAACGCCCGCACACTCCCAACATCCAGCTTGGGGACTTTGCCTCCCGGAAACGGGTCGTTCCAGATGGACAGCTTAGGGTCGTTCCATTCGAGCAGGGCTTCCGCCACCGTGCCGTACTCCCACGAGTGCGTCGCGACCTCGACGGCTTTTTGCAGGACGGTGCCGATGATTTGGGGGGAAACCATGTTTTTAGTCCTGCTTGTGTCTGAATTGTCTTGGGGATGGTGTGATGAGGCCATTTTTCGAAATTGGAGAAAGTTTTTTTCTTTTATATCATTGATGGGGGGTTTAGATTCAGCATCTACGGACTGCTACGCTTGTGGCGTAAATGGCCAATGTTTCCTCAGTAAGCATCATGGGGTTATTATTTTTGTATTGGTAGGTCTACGAGATTGATTTTTTGCCGGTTAGTTATACGAGGTTGTCGGAATGGAGGATTACACATGACGCCAAGATGATGCTGGTTCGCAATGTTTAGCTAACGAGATACTCTTTGGAGTAAGTGATGCGGAGATTTGGGCGTTTGAAAAAGCTACATGAGGTAAATCTTAATCGTGTTTAGTGTTTAAAGCGTGTGGCATTCTGGGCGCGCTCTTCTCGTGTTTGGACTCCGCGAGTGGTCTGCGCGAATCAGAGGACGAGATGGGATTACTAAAGACGGTGTACCCCGATGGTGATGGTCTCAGCAAGCGATGGTGTTTGCAGATCGGCCAAGGTCGTAGGGGCTTGCTAGATGTTTGCTGGATTCAATGTTGTTTATACACACGGCTCGTTTCATGATGAATGATTATGAATAAGACTAGAACTAGCACTTGAGCTGTGTGTATATTTGGGCATGTGTCGGTAGCCACATACAGGACCATGAAAGTTGCGCTTGTGCTAGCCTCAGTTATTATATTCTAAGAATCTAAGAATATCTTAATAAGGATTAGGACATGGTATGTAGAGATTGGGTAGACTGCCAGGTAATGTTAGTTAACCATTTTTTCCTCATATGAACTAATGACTATCTTCCGAATTAGTGAATAGGTGTTGTACTCGGTCATTTCTGCAAATAACTTTACGAAAAGATCCACACTTGTTATCTTCCATATCTTGTTCGGAGTCATGGTAATCTTAGCACTATCAAAACAATGGGGATATCGTCTCATACGGCGCAGGCCTGGCTCGCAAATGTATTGCGAAGTGGATTCTGAGTGGAGAGGTATAGAGGGGGGCTAGGCCGGATTGGGAGCGGCCCCCATGTTGAGGCTCGCTGCAGCGCGGCGCGAAGGCAGCCAGCCGTGGAGGATCAAGCCATGCGGCGCAACTTTAATCCCCAGTCCACCACCACTCGTCACCGGCCGCATTAACTTAGCAGCACTCTAGAAGTGAAATGGAAAATGCGGAGAACAAGGGCTTGCGCAAGAGCCTCTTTGTATCTCGGTTTCCCTCGGCTTTGGTCACACTGATGTGCATCTCTTTGGACGCTCCGTAAACCGGCGAAGCGCTATGCGTCAGTGACTCGGCCTAACAAGAATTCTGTGACGCCCAAAACAAGCAAAAAGACGCAACCAAGACTTTTCGTCTGCTGGAAAAGCCGCATGTAAACGGCCCAGAGCTCCCGCCAATGCGCCTTAAGCTTCCCCGCAATGGCGCGCGTTGACTAATTAGTCATAGTAATTGCATCCCCAGGAACGGCTCTAGGATCATCGCGGTGAACGATCCGAGCTTGGCTCCACCTTTGGGAAGGTAATGGCATTGCCAATCCAACGCAGATGCCTTGTCAGGCTGGGGAAAAGAGTTTTTTCGACCAACAAGAACATGCCATTGGACTCCTTATCATCCCCTGTGCGTAATACTCCCTCCTAAATCGGTGGCTGGAGCTCATCGCTCTGGAGCTGCCAATTGCTGTATAAAAGCATCTTTCCTTTCCCCAGATTCTTTGTCCGAAGCCAGGGTGGAAGCTCATCAGCCTCTCGACAATCCTACCCGCCAGCCAACACGCTCCTTCGTCGAAGGCTGCTCACTGTCAAGCAAAATGAACCCACACTCTTCCGAAGTGGAGAAGGGCTACCCAGCAACCCAAGGTTACGACGATGGCGCATACCACAACGAGCCTTTTGTCCATGGCGCTGCAACTGTCGCCGAAGCAACTGGACGAGGCGGCGACACTCATCGAGGTCTGAAGAGTCGTCACATTCAGTTTTTGTATGTCTATCCTCCCTCTATGCCCAAGTGCGCAAATGGCTAATCGCAATACAAAGGGCTCTTGGAGGTGCCATTGGAACAGGTCTTTTCGTCGGTTCTGGAGGAATCCTTGCAGCAACGGGGCCCGCCCCCCTGTTTATGGCATACCTTTCTATGATGCTTGTCGTTTACAACGTCATGAACAACTTGGCCGAAATCGTCACATATCTTCCCATGAAGGGTATCACCGTCCCCTACTTTGTCAAGCGTTTTGTCGACCCTTCTTTGGCCTTCGCTGTGGGCTGGAATTATTGGTATGCGTACGCGATTCTTGTTGCTGCGGAAGCTACGGCGGGTGCCATTCTTCTGGACTACTGGACAACTCCGGTACCCGCGGCAGCTTGGATCACCATCTTTCTTGTCGTCATCCTCTTCCTCAATATTGTTGCAGTCGGTGTATTCGGAGAGGCTGAATTCTGGTTCGCTTCCATCAAATTTTTGACCATTATGGGACTGGTTATTCTTGGCTTTGTCATCATGTTGGGCGGCAGTCCGAATGATCAAGGGCGACTCGGATTCCGTTACTGGAACAATCCAGGGGCTTTCAAGGAATATCTGGTGGAAGGGAATACAGGCAAGTTTCTGGCCTACTGGACGGCCTTTGTTCGCGCTGGGTTCGCTTTCATCACATCTCCGGAGTTGATTGCTTTGGCAGCTGGTGAGACGGTTGCTCCTCGCAGAAACATTCCAAAGGCCGCATCGCGATTCATCTATCGCCTGGCCATCTTCTACGGCTTTGGCTCCTTCATCATCGGTGTTATTGTTCCCTCTGACGATAAACGTCTCCTCAGCGAGACTTCCAATGCCACTGCATCTCCGTTCGTTATCGGAATCGCACGCGCCGGCATCACCGGTCTAAATCATGTCATCAACGCGGCTATCTTGACTTCCGCATGGTCTGCCGGAAACGCTTTCTTGTTCTCCGGTTCGCGTGTTCTTTACGGTATGGCTCTCGCTGGCGATGCTCCCAAGGTCTTTGGCAAAACCAACAAGCAAGGTGTCCCCTGGGTTGCTGTGTTGGCTACATGGGCGATTGGCCTGCTTGCCTACTTGAACGTCTCAAGCACCGGCGCACAAGTCTTTACTTGGTTCAGTAACATCAGCACCATCTCCGGTTTCATCGCTTGGATTGTGGTCATGATCACTTACATTCGCTTCCGCAAAGCGCTCGAGTTCAACAACTTACTGCACACCCTGCCATTCAAGACTCCCTTCCAGCCTTACCTGGTCTGGTTCGTCCTCGGACTCATCTGCCTCCTAACAATCACCAACGGCTTCCATGTCTTCTTCCCGAAGAACTGGTCAGCTTCCAACTTCTTGGCTGCGTACATTACGATTCCGATTTTCCTCGCCCTTTACTTCGGTCACAAGCTCGTATACAGAACTGCGTTTGCCATCAAGATCCCCCAGATCGATGTTCTCAGCGGGAAGAGGGAAATGGATGAGCTGTGTGCCCGAGACGAGGAGCCGGTCCCGAAGAACTTTGCGCAAAAGATGTGGTATTGGGTTGCTTAAATGGCGCTCTTGGGTCGGCTTTTAATAAAAGGAAAGATGGATGTACAGTATATAGAGCAAAAAGTTTTGAACTTGTTGTATAACGCCGCGGGAGCGAATTTCATTTACCAAACTTTGTGACAAATCTTGCTGCATGGAGAGTGTGTAACGGCGTATGCATCTATGTTATTATATAAGAGGTCGGACGGGCTATCTCATGCGCGGCGCACGGGTAGCACGCATTCCTACATCATAACGCAACTATACAGTTGCCGCTAGAGCCGTTCTTATGTATGCTTGGGACTCCTTATTTCCGAGCGATTGATGGACTTAATTGCTTAGATCGTTCCATGGTAGTACAGTGTATGGACACGTCGGGAGGCCGCATATCGGGAGGTTCCGCTGAACTTTAATTTTCTACAAATAAGAAGTTAGGCCTATCTACTCCATTAAATCGACGTGTCCATACCCTGTAGTTTGCTTAGAGATGGTGAAGGTTGATGCATGTTTAGTCAATGATAGGGTGAGTGGAAGGACAACATACGCAATCAGTGGTAATCCTCATTTTCTGCTGTCATTACACCTGCTCTGAGTAAAGCTAGTCTACCAAATTCCTTGGAGATCAATGGTTTCAGCTTACTAGATGTCGGGGCGACTTCGAATCGAACGATTTGAAAGTCAACAAACTGATGAATCGAGCTGAATCCTATCAACCATTCGATCATTGAAACACCGCAGATCGAGCGTGTACAATCATGCACATGATAAAGTTCATAGCAGCAATCACCAATGAATGCAATTTAGGGAGAGAACCGCATGCGATACAACATAGTATAGGTATGCCACGACATTCAGCTAGTCTTGGCATAGTTCCCCAATGCCTAATCATGCATCTGTGATCTACCCGGCGCTTGCTGTATCAGGCAATCTCAGCCTTCAATCTGCCACATACAGCCTTTCGTTCCTCCTCCTTCCCAAAAACAAAAAGTATGCCCGCACCTGCTCAAATCGGGCCAGTCGGCGGTAAACCGACGGCGACTTCGCTTGCCATTCCCCTCCTCGGGCCGTATGTGGCGTGGGCCGTACCGATGGATACAATTTGTGATCTATCCCGCAGCATCGGGGCAGTAAGTTGTGATCAATGCAATGAAGGCAATCCGGTGCTGAGTCTTATGTGCGGGGAACTCGGAGTGGGCACGGGAGGAAACCAATCAGAAAGGGCATGGTCTGCTCTTGTGCAATGGAACGTGGTACCCAGTCTGCCACAAAACCTTATTGTGGTGTGCGGTGGACGCTTGGGACAAATGGCTGAGCTTGGCCTTTGTTTTACAGCTTTAGAGAATCCCGAATGGCTGTGAGCGGCTGAATGGGCGGCGGTTTATATTCTTAAAACCCCCTCCGATGGCTCTTGCTGCAGCAGAGACTGACAACTTCCATTGGAATTTGACGACATCTTTGGATTACAGAACGAACGCGTTGAGCAATATTTAAACCAATCATGGGAGATCTAAACGACGACAAACCCTGGGGAAGGCGTCTTATTATCTGCTGCGATGGAACCTGGCAATCCAGTGTCAGTGGACAGGACAATGGTCAGTTCAATCCGTCGTATATGTTTTCCCTGCATTTCCAAAGCTAAACCCTTCGAATAGTACCATCCAATGTTACCAAGCTCTGCCGGGTAATCGCACGCATCGGAACTGATGCCAAGAACCCAAACAAGAAGTGGCATCAGGTAGTCTACTACGACAGCGGTATCGGCACCGGCAATCTCAGCGGCTCTGAGAAATCCCGTCAAGGAGGCACTGGAGCTGGTCTCGCCGAGAACGTCATAGAAGCATATAACTTCATCGTAATGAACTGGCAAGCCGGCGACGAAATCTTCTGCTTCGGTTTCTCGCGAGGTGCATACACGGCTCGTGCCGTAGCCGGACTCGTTACGGATATCGGCGTCATTCACCCTACTCACATGCAAATATTCCCCGAAATCTATCGAGCGTATATGTCTAATACTACGGGTGTCTGCTTCAGAAACACTCAAACTTGGAAGGACTTTGTAGAAGGCAAGTTGAGCAAAAAGGGTGCCGCGTTAGACAAGGCAGGAGGTATCAACAGTGATAAAGAGAAGGCTCAGGCCTGGGAGATCGAGCCCCATCCTAACCTTGTTGCTTCGGAGGCGAGTCGGACTGTCAAGGTTGTAGGTGTCTGGGACACTGTTGGAAGTTTGGGTGTGCCGGATATTGGGATGTTCGACAACTCGAACTGGAGAACCAAATATGGCTTTCATAACGTGAAGCTGAACGGAAGTATGTCGGGCTAGACACGACTGGAACATTAATGGCTAACACGTTTAGATATCCAACATGCTTTCCACGCACTAGCCCTCGATGAGCGTCGAAAAGCTTTCCGCCCAACACTTTGGTATATTCCCAACGGTCTAAAAGAAACACTCGCCAAAGAGGGTAAACCTATCCCTGAACTCAAACAGGTTTGGTTCCCAGGAGTCCACATCCACAGTGGAGGTGGAAACGATGATGCGATTACGGAAATGCAAGATGATCTTGAGCGTCAGTATCCACTCCTTCCTGACTCTCCCTATACTGTACGGTAGGGATCTGACTTTGGTGAAGACCTTTCCACCGCAACCTTTGCGTGGATGCTGCACGTGATATCACCGCATGTTACCATCGACCAATCGGCCTTCAAAACATACATGGCCCAATACCAACGCTGGCTAGATCGCGTGCGATACGCCTGCACTTACCACCACTCAAACTTCACAGACAAGGTTTTCTCCAAAATCCCCACCATTCCCATAATTAATCCCGCCGTCGATCCACATGCACCACCCAGGCGTGACCCACCCCACCCCCATGAAGAGTTCGAATACGGATGGGGCACAGGCCCGATCAAAGACTCGTACGGGGGCATGTATATGATCAATGGCACTGCACCTCGAGTTCCGGGAGCCTGCCAGGCCGAGATCTTCAATGAAAAGGCCAAAGAGTACAAACTAGATGACATCAGCAAATACGGTGAGACAAACGAGTACATCCATCCCATCTGCGAGTACCGCAAGATCATCCGCGGCGATGAACCAAACGGCGCGCTTCGCAATTTCACCCGCAAATACGAGAAGAGCAACGGCAAAGGGAGGTTTTGGTGGTACAGAAACGGTTCTACCAAACCGATCCCCGAATGGGTCATCTTGGAGCATCACGAGCATATCAAGGGTGCGGGGGTGAGCGAGGATGGGGAAGTCAACTTCGAGAGGGCGTGGTATGAGCAGTGTGAGAAGAATAAGAAAAAGCTGGATGTGCTTTCGGCGGCCGGGTACGAGAAGGATTTTCTAGATGCCTTGGATGAGAAGAATGATTTTAAGGTTGGGGAGAAGGAAGGGTGGGTTTACCCTTGAGCGCTGGTCTGGTGTTGAGTGGACATTAATTACGTGTGGTCTATGGATTGTCAAATTGAGATTTATATACAGTGCTTGTTCCCACCCCGCGGATAAAGTATAGCAATTCCACACTGAATTCAATACTTCTTACAGTCTCGGTTCCACATGAACGCATCAATGCCCCTTCATCATGTCAACCATTTTCTTCGTCCCATTTTCCGTGAAATGAGTCTCCTTACCATGCAACGTTTTCTGCATGGCTTTCTCCACCCTCGGAAACAAATCCGCCTCATACTCTCGAAGCGCGTCATCGGGCGTTTTCTCACCTTTACTAGCCGTGATGATCTGCCGTGCCAGGCTGAGTGAATCCGTCATTCCAACGTTCACCCCGATACCCGCAAACGGCGTCATCAAGTGCGCAGCGTCACCGATCAGCGTGACGCCCTCGCGGTGCGAGAAGGTGAATGTTGGAGGGAGTTCGTAGAGGGATCGCGGGATGCTGAAATCTTTGCATTCGAGAACAACCCATTTGAGGTCTTCGCTGATATGTGACAAGTATTGTTCTACAAAGTCTTTTCGCGCCGTGTCTTGATCCTGCCAGTCGATGCCGCAGGTTTGGATGAAATCTTCAGGGGTTCGGAGGCACGCGTATGTGCGAACGCTGCCATCGCCCTGTCGTTGCGATATAACAGCGCAGTCTTGACCGAAAGCGAACATTGTTCCCGCACCCACATAGTCGTGCAGCCAAGGGTTAGACTTGACATCGCGGTGCCAAGATTCGATGAGAGATATGCCGGAGTATTGGGGTTGGATCGTAGACAGCAAAGATCTAACTTTTGACCATGCGCCATCGGCGCCTACAACGAGGTCAACCCCGCGCTCTTCCGTGCCATCGGCGAAATAGAGATCGTGCTTGCCTTTGACTGCCGTCGCGCTGGGTTCTATTTTGACCAGCTTCTTGCCCCATTTTACCGACGCTTCCGGTAAGCTCTCATACAGGATTTTAGATAGGGCACCACGATCGATTTCGGGTCTCCCTGCAAAGAGTTCTTCCTCGCTCTTCCCCTCGGTTTCTTCCTTGTCGGGTCCGTTCTGGTCGAAATATACTTCGCCGGTGATCAAGTCAACGGCTTTGGCCACGTCGGATTCGGGGCGGGCGTGTTTGACAAATTGGGCCCAGAGGCCTGCTTCTTTGAGAGCGGCTTGACCGGTGGCTGGGTGTAGATCTAGAGACCCGCCTTCATTGCGGAGAGATGTGTGGGCCTCGAAGATGGTGAAGGGGAGGTTTTGGTGGTGGAGGATCGCAGCTAGTGTCAGGGAAGCGGGCCCGGCGCCTATGATGGCGATTTTGAGGTTGTTGGGGGACTGCATGACTATTTTTTTGCGAAATGTGATGTTGGACTTAGTTTGATATTGTTCTGCTAACGTCTTCCGTTGGGGATTGTGTGGTGTGTGAAATCTCTGTGGTAAATGTTGATAATGTAATTGAGTAGATAGTTAGAGGCTGATGAGTTCTCTACCATAGTTGCAAATGAACAAGGTGCTCTTATATAGTTGTGTTGTTTGTACTTTGTAAATCACTACATTTGAACTCGGGAGCGTGGCGGCCTGTCGTTGATGTCCTCGGACCCGAGCGAGTACAAAAACACCGAAAGATTGAACATGAAAAAGACGGGAATATCATGGCCGAAAGGGCCATGTTTACTAACAAAAGTGATTTAGGTAGTCACCTAGAACCTGGTATCGGCCTTATCTACATGAAAATTGAGTATCTTTTTACAAAGGGTTGCCTGAGCAATAATTGTCTCCTCATCAAGCCCTCTGGAGACCCATCTGCAATCGACATTACCGGATTAGGTGTACAAGATACCTTCCTAATTAGGAAGGTTCAAAAAACCCCGATCACGTGATCCATACCATTCTAATCTGGAGCTACTACCTTTTCGCCCCCTGCCTTAACAAATATTTATTCCCGCAGAAACCGCATGTTTTATTTGTTTTCTAGTACAAGCAATATCCGGTTGGAAAATTCTCCCAGTCTATTTTCAGGGGAACAGAAATCAGGAGAGAGGGACTTAGCTCACCAGATGTGAAATTGCACATCGTGCATACGGAATAACTTCACAAGGTATACACTAAGACGGAAATTTCGGATCACGGCAATGTGGGCTTGTCGTTGTTGAACCACAAACTATGCCATCTATACTAGAGGTACATAACGTACCGATGTACGTACCGCAGTACATAGTTTATCGGCCATGACATAATCGGACCCTGATTGCTCACTCTTATCCCACCTTGCCACACTTTATTTACACTCTAAAGCGACAACACCTCTGTGAAGTAGTGGCGACTGTTTGGTATTTTCTTTTTTAAAAAAGTATCATTTTAGGAAGGCAATCACCGGCGCCGACACATACGATGATGACACACCGCTGGTGTTGGCGCTACAACCTAAGTGGCCTCTTGGGTCTTGTGCACAGCATGGGAAACATGACAGGCACAACAGTACCTCATTCCTATATCTCTCGCATGTTCGATATCGTCGGTTACGTCTGGAGTGCGTATAGCCAGCCTTCATCAACTATATTGCAGCCTCACCGCCAATCAGCGAGCCTAAGTGCTGGATAATTCAATCACAAAAAAATTCGCGCCTGACCTCAAGCACGGACAGTTGTTTGGTTTCTAGTGCCGCACTCCAAGCCATACCAAGTTCCGAGACGCCTGCTATTCCGAGATTCCAACGTTGTACGCTGCGCTAAGGAGTCTGGTAAGCGATATGAGAATCCCGCTAGCAGCGGCAGATGATTACTGTCAAGTAGTCAAATGATGAGAAAGCCCGAAGCTGCGCCTTTCACGATGCTATACAGGGTTTGCAGCGAACGAATCTTTCCAAGGCACCGAGTCCTTGACTACTTGGTTGTCTTGTGAGCGTTCGCGCTACCCTATCATCGCCCTATGGCCACTTCAGGAATTCTGACGCAGTTGTGCGGCTGCAATGCCATGCGTGCGAATGGCTAGTCAGGGGAATTAATGAATGATATACGCTAACCGGATTGGGCCTGCGTTTTGCTCAAAGCGGCTGACCATTTCGTGCTTCCCCAGAATCTCATTTCACCATGCAATGTAAATTGCGCATCGTAACTTTCTTCGACTTAGCTCCGCCTCATACATACCCACCTTAAGTTGTTTGAGGCCCTGTTCATTTGGCGAGTCCCTGGACCCCTATCCCCGTCACAACCTGGGGTCCAAATGGCCGACCTCAAAACCAACCCCATCGCCTCCCGTTCTTTTGTTTTGCGCAAGGCTTCTGCAACCGCTTCCTGCCTCAGCACAGTCAATCTTCGGGCCTTTGTGCCATAGTCACTCGTTTCTCTTTACTTCTGAATATCTTAATATCAAACACTCGTTCACTCTCTTGAGACATAATGAAGGGCGCAATTGTTGCTGCTCTTGTCGGCTCTGCCGCTGCCGCTGTTCACCAAGGTCACCAGGGCTTCCACTTGCGTCGCGAAGCTCCAAAGGATGATGGCGTTTGCTACGTCTACACCACGGTTTACGTGACTGCCACTCCTAGCCCAAGTAAGTCCCACCATACGCTCCTGAATTCTGAATTAAAAGACGGCAATTCGCGCTAACACCTATCAGCTCCTGTGCGCAGTTACTCTGCTATCCCGATCGCCTCGGTGTCTTCATATGTAACTCCCTCCTCGAAGCCGGCGCCTCCACCTGCTTCCTCTTCTTCGGCGTCTGTCTACGTTCCTGTGCCAGCTCCAGTCAACTCTAAGCAGGAGGCTCCCCCTGCCTACACGCCAGTGTCGTCCCCTCCCCCTCCTCCTCCTGCCTCTTCTTCCTCGAAGCCAGCCCCTCCCCCTCCTTCTTCTACCCCCAAGCCAGCACCTCCACCTGCCAGCTCTTCCAAGAGCGAGGAGGCGCCCAAGCCCAAGCCCACAGGTGGAAGCGGATATGGCGCAAACATCGTCGCCAATGGCCAGAAGTGGGCCATTACCTACACTCCCTACGCCAAGGATGGACAGTGTATGTCTGCCGGTCAGGTTCAGACCGACGTCGCTCGCATTGCCAAACTTGGATACACTACTCTCCGTGTGTACAACGTTGACTGCGGTGTCTTCGAGAACGTCGTCCCCGCTGCTGCCAAGAACGGCATGAAGATCATCTACGGTATCTTCCTCGACGCTGCCAACGCCCCTGGCTCCGCTGGCGCCAACAAGCAGCTTGACTCCATCATCAAGAACGCGCCCAAGGACAGCTTCGCCATGTTGATTGTCGGCAATGAGTACATGTCCGGCCACGGTGGTTCTGTCGAGACGCTTGCTCCCTACGTCAAGGAGTGCAAGAAGAAGCTCGTCGGCGCTGGTTTCCCAGAGACCATCCCCGTCACCACCACCGAAACCGTTGGCGCTCTCGAGCAGTATGGCAAGTCGCTCTGCGACGTTATCGATGTCCTCGCCGCTCAGGTCCACCCCTACTTCGATGGCAAGATCGCTGCCTCTGGCGCCGGTGAATTCGCCGTCAAGCAGCTCGAGCAGGCCGCCAAGGTCTGCCCTGAGGCCGCTGCCCGTGGAAAATACATCACCGAGATCGGATGGCCCACCGGCGGCAAGACCAACGGTATCGCTATCCCCAGCCCCGAGTCGCAGAAGGAGGCCATTTCCAGCATCATCAAGTCGGTCGGCTCCTACGCCACCCTCTTCTCCTACCAGGACGATGACTGGAAGAACCCCGGCGCGTACGGCGTCGAGCAGAAGTTCGGTTGCGCCGACGTTTTGTAAAGCAGGCAAATAAGCCAAATCAATGCGATGGTTTACGTTGGGTGTTTGAAAGAGTAGGGTTCAACAAGTCGGTTGTGACGGTGTGTGGTTAGGTACCTCTGCTGATCCATCACCACTTTCGCGCCGCTTGGCCACCACTTGCACAGTTAGCTCTCATTCATGTCAATATTGATCGTTTGAACGTATTTCATGTGTCTATGCCCTTGTGCGTTTCCAAACCTCCATAGTCACCCAGAAATTTAGTGTTTAATTTTTTATGTTATTGAACCCCTGGGGTCTCAGGTGTTTACTTTCAGTCAGTGATGTGTGATATTACGAGAGAGATAAGTGCAAGGTTCGAATTTCGCGCTCTGCGAGCATGATCCTTGTGCGTATTCGTTTGGGAGATGAGTTCATTAGTTGAATATTGCCATGTAATCTGTGTTGGCGTAGTGTGTGTGGTGATTTGGACGGTGGGCACATCGTTCCAGGTTCCTGTCTTATTACCAGGGTCACCCCTATGATTGTTCGAGTTATTTACCAAACAAGATGGTTGCTGGTAGAAAACAGACGATAGGTGTATCTATCTAACGTTTTCCTTGCTACTCGCCGAAGTCGTGTGTGTTGAATGTGTGTTATCTTAGTGAACTGAGGGCCGCCTCAACAACCCGACTGCGAAGGAGCAAATAGAAAGCACTGAATGGATATAAGAGAAGCAGAGGCGGAGAGTTATGGATAAACGTCATTTTATATCTCGTCATACTTCAATCTCAACTAATCGAAAGCCCCCCCTTTCAAAAGCCCGCAAAATCCTTAACTGTCTTCCAAATTTTCTCTCCACTCCCCGAAAGCCTAACCCTTCCCTCCTCACTGCATGAACAAGTCCCCAGACCAAGTCCTCCACTCAACAGACACATCCTCCTTCCCAGCCACCGCATGTGCATCCCACCTGTCCACCCACTCCACGACCTCCTCATCTAATCCCGTTGCCTGTACATCAGGCGCCACCAGCAGCGCAACGACCAGCCACTCCCCAGTCGCACCGACGTCGATGAGCGGATGCTCCGCTGGCTGCGCCTGTTGTCCCGCATAACGGTACACAGACGTCGCGATCTTGACTCCCTCCTCGGAAATGGTTGATGGACCATTGCCGCTGGCCAAGTAACGAAGTAGAGCTTCTTGGAGAGCGAGGACGCTACGAGGTGCGGGTTGGTCGGACGGTGCAGATTCTGGGTTGAGGGTGGTGGGGACGTTGCGGATGGTGAGGGCTATGAGATAGTTGCGAGGCGTTTGGTTGTTGGTGAGGGTTGTGGATAAGGGGAGGGGGAGGGTTTGGTAGCTTTCGATTTGCACGGTGTTGAGTCGTTCCGGGGATTCAAGACGCTGTTTGAGACCGGAAACATCTAAGGCAATTCAGTCAGTATAGTATATAAATGATTTGAGAGATAACTCTTTTTTGTCTCCGTAGTTCCTGGCACGTAACTGCGCGAAGACAGGAATGTAACAATAGAAGCATGAGATGGGCTGTAATTCTTCGCTACGTTCTTGCTTCCACAACACATACCTTTCTCCCAACCTCCCACATACTCAAAAACCCCAAAAATCGTGTCAACAACATCCCACACCTGCCCCGCTTTCCCAACGGCTTCTTCATCCTTGCTGAGCGCACGTGTATTCTCTAGATCCAATTGACGCGGGATTTTATAGTAGGCTTCGCTTTGCAGAATCCCAATGTCTTCGACGTTCGTAGTGTAGAAGTAAGGTTCGCCGAGTTTTCCTACGAAGCGGAGGGTACGGGTTGTGTGGCCGAGCGCTGGGGTATCTGGGATGCTGAGCACTGTTTGCCCGCTTCTACGTCAGTCTCATAGCTTTTTCTTGTTTTCTTCATATTGAGGCACGCAGGGCTGTTGTGGTTGGTGTGGGAGGGGAAAGAGTGAGGGGAGCTGAACGTACGGTCTCTATAGTGTAACTTGGTCCAGCGCAGGAAGGTTCCTGCCGATTCTTCAGAAGGTTCTCTGAGTCGTGGGTGCACGAGCAGGATTCCGGGACGGCGAGGTGAAAGTGAGCCCATGGTGACGACGGATGTTGTATGACTCTATAGGAAGGAGAACGATTGTTGGAATTGAGTTGCAAGTCTTTCTCTCCGCGATTATATCTAGTGAAGTCGTATTCCTTCCCCTCTCAGGCGCCACCTCTGTCAATTGGCTGCGGGGTTGGACGGCAAGCAAATGAGCTGGTGACACAGCGCAAGGAATGACTATGGGGAGCCGAGAGGGTGTCGACGAACAAAAAAAGGTTCACATGAAGACAGCAAAACACAAAACAAGTAAACTTCCTTGTCGACTGTCTTATTCATAGCAAGCGAGAACGCAATAGAAATATTACAACATCTAGGACAGAGGTTATATTCGCCGTGACGCCCCTCACTAATGACCAATGATGGGATCCATTTCCCCGTATCCATGCGACTTGTTCTGAACGCCAAAAACCGACTACCTAATAGGTGTACCATGCGTGTAAGGAAACCGACTCGAAGCTATTATCCATTCGAAACTTGTTGTCTCCAACAATATGCAAGTTTCACAACCCAAGATTCCGTTATCAAATGTGTTTTTCGACCTCTCAACTTTACATCAGCTGTATGAAAACTGTGCACTTCTCAATATCCAGCTGCTCTTTTGGATCTTTGCTCTCAGGTTTTCCCTTCCGATCCTTTTCTGCTACAATTTCAATTTCCAGTCGATTGACTCCTTGCATAAGCTTAGCGTCATAAGCTGGTTCACCCTTCTTCTTACCACCTTCGAAGCCGTTGGGCAAAGAACCATTGATACCAGCTGTGACGGAGAGCCGATTCACTTCGAGACTCTTCGAACCGTTGACAGTAACAAAGAGCCGGTAGGGGCGACCGGTCAAGGCGAGGGGTACCTTAGGTATGACTTGAAGATACGAGTACTTCTGTGGAAGCATCATCGTGACACTGTAGGATGTCTTCAGTTTGTTTGTTGGGATCTCAGTAGACCATGGTTTAGATAGTCCGAGGGCTGGGTGCGTGGCCAACGTGATTTTAGGTATAAGCGCCTCGTCCAAGCCTGTGGCAATTAGTAAAGTAGGCTTGTAAATGAGTTCCGTAACTCCACTTACTCTTCAACGGCTTCTTCCTGAAATTCTCGAAATGTGGCACTACGGGTGGAACATGATAGGTTGGTGGCTGATACTGGTTGGGATGAGACGCTTGCTGGCCATATGGGGTATTTGGCAGCGGGCTACCACTTGCTGGTCGATCAGTGGCCTGGGGTGGTGCTAGAACTGCGTGCGGGGTATGTGCTGAGGCATTCAGACGCTGACCCTGATTATCAGGCGCATTGCTGCCTGGCCTAATGGCGCTTAAAGCAGGAGATTGAACATCGCGCTTGATTCCGTTTGTTGCTGGCGGTGACGCTGCAGTTTTCGGCTGTGTTGCTGGCAGTGGAGATCCAGCCGTTGCGGCCCCCTTTGCTCCAGTAAAAGGGTTCGTAGCTACTGGTGTACCTGATTTTCCAGCAGAAGATGGTCGAGATGAGCGCGTACCATTCATGCTCTCCATTACGTGGCGTTGCTGTCGTAGGAGTGCTTCATTGTCCACAATAAAACCAGGGGTAGCAGAGCTTCGTGCTCGCGCAGTGGTAGGGTCTGACACAGGACTTTGCCGTAGCTTGATCTTCAATTGTTGTTTCGGCGCCGCAGCTGGAGTAGGAGTCGATGGGGTAGCGGTCGACATATTGAGTTTTAACTTTGGTTGCGGTGGTTCGGCAATGCTTGCCTTTGCTTCTTCGAGCCGCTTCTTAAACATTTCCTGCCTTGGTGAGATTATGCTACGATCGCGAATTTGGGGCAACATACTTCAAGCTCAATCGAGACATTGTATAAATCACTACCATCCTCGTTATAGGTCCGAGCGTTCTTCCAGATCATACTAGTCATGTTTTCGAAAGCATCCCAGCTCTTCAACTCGGTTATATCAGTAGGAGCATTGCGGCCTACAACACCCCGCACCCTTTTGAGCACTTTGGATAGCGAAACAGGCTCCTTAATCTGTTGATAGTAGTCTCGCAAAGAGCGGTTGGGTAAGTTAACAAAGGGTGAGAAGATCAGAAGTCCATTCCTGCGCAGTGTTAGCAATGGTATTTTAAACATGAAGACTTATGGCTATAGCGGCATACTCTGGATCTGTAAAATCCATCAGCTCACGAATGATCTGGTGTTGAGCTTGCTGGAATGTTTTGCCCTTAAAGCCTGGACGATCGTCGGCCCCATCAGGTACAGCAGACGCTGATTGTCTCAATTTAGAGGGTGCCGGGGTCATGGACTGAGAGGCGACGGCTGCTGCCGCCCGTCGTGGTCTGTCGGTTGATGATTTGTCTGGTGTCTGCTGCGCTACCTGCCTTGGGGTCGAGGGCTGTACGCGAGGAGTGGGTTTACCAAAAGGTACAGGCTCTTCACCAGGAATCGGCGTGGGAACAGCTTGGTATCCGTGGATCCGGTAGGCAGGATTGTGTTTAACCATCCAGTTGGACGCAGTCTTGCGCAGGCGCTCAGCATCCTCATAGATGATTGACTTTTTGTCATTGTATGATTTCGCATTGTTCACCAACCGCTTCTGATCGCTTTCTACCTGGGCGAGGGTGGAGTATTCGCCGCGTCTCAATTTGCCCTGCAATCCGTCAGCGCTACCCCCCGATATTTGTCGTGCTGTAGCCATGGTTCGCTCATCGAGTACATACCTCGATGGTGTCAATGGCGATTGGCAGTTTAATAACTTCATAGTACTCGGGTATGGAGTCCTATGCGATGACGTTAGCGGAGCGGTGGTGGGCGTCTACTGCGAAGGGTTTCGGCGTACCTTGTCGGGGAGGGTGAGGAAGTGCGTGGCAATTGGGCGGCCGCTGCAGTTTGGTCAGTACATATAAAGAGGACTTGTCAGGGCCGTCGTGGGGTAGGCAGCTAGGCAGGCAGATGTGCTAGCGCGCAGGCACACTTACTTCTTGTCCTTTGCGTTCTTCAAGCTCTCCAGGAACCTCAGTCCCGCGGCGGTTGTCGACTCGACCGTCTCGCCGGTGCCAGAGGCAGTACCGTCATCGCCATCGGCCTAGATGCGCATCAAATGTTAGCAGACCCGCTCACTCAGCTGCTGCATGCTGGAGGCAAGCTGAATGGAGATGCATGGCGGTGGTGTTGCGGCGCCGTGGAGGGGCGGCCGAAGTGAACAAGGTCGCTCGTCGAACCTGGTCTGCCACCAGCCCATCCCCCCAACCCGCATCCCGCATCCCGCAGTGCGACAATCGCGTGCTTCCATCCAGAGTCCACTTCGACAATGCAAGAGGCGCTGCATCACCATACCAGCGCGCAGGATTGAGACGTACCGGCACTTTCTGGCGCTTCAATGGCCGTCCTTCGCTCTCGCCCGCCGCACCACCACCGGCTTTGCGCTTGGCGGCACTCTCCATATCGCAATATTCGTGATCGCGTAAGTTACTAGAAGAAACGTCGATAACTCTCCTCGCCGGCAGCGCGTTTGGGGCGGATGCAGCCGTCTGCGTAGAGATGTGCTGCTTGTTTCAACACTCCCAGTCGAGGACGCGATCCAAAGACTGCTACGGCCTTATCAGGACTAGCGTCTCGCTGATTATATAAGCATCATGCCCCCCTTATACTCGACCAAGTGAATCCTTGAAAGCGTGAACTTGAAAGGTGCATAAATTTATTTCAGAACCGCTGGGCGGAAAAAAAAACTACATTGCCCACTCAATAATTAGACCTTCACTGTCATCCAGGAGTTCCCGCGAAAAGACCTTGCACTGCTAAAACTGGAGTCATATGTACTGTTCACCATTCCCCATAATCCCAATTTGGTCATTTACCGAAACTCTAAGACTTCTTAGCTGCTTCGGTCGCGTTCTTCTCAAATTCCTTCTGGGCCTCTTGCTCTTTCATCTCGCGGACTTTGGCAAGCACTACCTCTCGGAAAATGGCGCCTTTGGCAATCCGGCTCAAACGCCCAGGACCCTTTGAAGTGGAAGAACTTGGTGCTAGCCCTGAATCTTGTGTAGGCGACTGTGCTGCTATCGCCTCACCTGCAGCCTCGTGAGCATTGGCGGGCACGTCTGAATCTCCCGGCGCTTCTCCCTCCTCATCTTCTTGCATCTTGAGGGCTTCGATACGGTTTGCCAACTTGACGAGTTCGATACCGCGCTTGAGTCGTGCCTTGGCGACATAGGCGCGGATTTCGGGCAGCAAATTGTGGTCGGAAGCAGTCTTGCCGCTGAGCCAGATATGCTTGAGAGCCTCCTATGGGTTGGGTCAGCCACTGATCAAATGAACCAAACACTACCTGCATTCTTACCTCGCTGGTGGGTCGCTTTGATGGGTCTGGCTGAAGCAGCAAGGTGATGAATTCCTTTGCGTCTTTGCTGACGTCTTTCCAGTATCTCTCGTGGAAAATCACACGGCCATTCTTGCATTCCTCAATCAGGTCGGATAGATTTTCAGACCGGAAAGGTGAGTATCCGCAAAGAAGAGTGTAGGTGATAACGCCCATAGACCACATGTCGACTGGCTTCCCGTGACCCTTCTTCAGCATGACTTCTGGGGCGGCGTAGCCGAACGAGCCCGCCATGGTGGTCAGAACCTCATTCTTTGAATCAAGCATCTTGGCGATACCGAAATCAGCGAGTACGAGCGATGAATCAGGGTCAGAAGACAGGTAGAGAAGATTCTCTGGCTTGAGATCTGGAAGACTGTTAGCACGCAGGTTGTGTAGTTGATATGTTGCTCCAACCTCTGTGCACGACATTATTGTGATGGAGATAGTCGACGGCCGTGAGCACTTGTCGAATGGTCTCAGCCGCATCCTTTTCTGTGAATTTGCCCTTGTCGCAAATGCGATCGAAGAGCTCCCCGCCGGTAGCCAGCTGTGTTACAATGTAGTATTTGTCCTAATTTCGTTCAGCGCCTGGCATGAGAGCAAACAGAGGACATGCGCACCCTCGACTCGAACCAGTCATGAAACTTGACAATGTGGGGGTGCTTCATGCGCTGAAGCATCTCTAGTTCGTCGTAGACCATCTGTTCGTTGCCCCGCACGTTCTTCTTCAAGATGATCTTGACAGCAACTTTTCCTTCGGGACAATCCGCCTCCCGCACGATGCCATAGGTGCCGGCACCCAATGTTTTTCCAAAGCGGTATCGGGATCTGCCATCATTGTTCTCAGCTTCATGGTTGCCTGCGAGGCATTAGAGGGGCGCGAACTTTCTATCGTAGCTTTCGGGCTGACCGTGCAGCTTGTTGAGCATATTTGTCACTACAATGCAGTTAGGACTTGCTCGCTTGAGTAGAATTAGCAATGAGAGGGCGTCGGACTCATGATTGCGGTATTGTTTGCAGCTGCGCTGCTGGGCTCTCTATTTTGTCGAGGTGAGGCTGTCTCGATGAGGTCGCGGGGTTGGCGTCGCTAGGTGGGGGTCGGCAGTGGAGATAGGGTGAGATTTGAACAAGGTATCAGGAGCGAAGAGACGAAGAGAGGAAAGGAGAGGAGCGTGGAAGAAAGTAATACGGAGGCTTCCAGGGGTCGGTAGGGTGATGGGACGTGTAAAAGGAGAGAAGGCAATGTTGCTGTGCTGTGCTGATGCTGGAAGGCTGACTAGACTGGGTGTTGCTTCAGCTGAACACTCTACGGCGGGGCCTCCTTCCTCTGCTGCCACCTGCACCGTGGCTGTGTCTAGATTGGCAGAGACATCCATTGGCCCCTACGCCTCATCACCTTCACATGTACTATAATTATTCTTTCTGGTGTAATGTTACTTGTACCCATACACATACGTACAAATATAATGAATGGCAGTACTGGCCTGGTCTGTTCAACCGCTGCTCGTGAACATTAACCCGCAATGAGTTGGCCCCACGGACTTCTGCGCAAAACAAAAATTCCTGTGCGTGCAACAACTACCAGTGCAGTAATCCGATCCTAACTTACATGGAAAGATGCCCAAGGGAACACCTTTTAACGATAAAGCCAAGTGCTGTGCAGTCTCAAATATCAAACTATATTCTGCCAGTTGATCCGAGGAAACGCATCCAGGTTGAGCCAGCTGCCAGCAGATACGTATGTACGCGCGATTGGGTGTGAACCGCCCCAGTGCACTTGCTGTCGCTACCCACGGATGTTGCTTTTCTTGATGCACAGAAACAGGTGGCTTGGGAGTCGCAATCGTAACATCCCTTGATAGCGAAGAGCAGGGAAAACGTACCAAGTAGCTTATTCAGGCTTCAGGGGCACAGGGTCAAAAGCAGGGTTGTGGACCCTGATACGTCATCGCTGCATCCAACAGTTATTTATTTACAAGTTTGCGTCCCAACTCTCCACGATAGCAATCATTCTGCTTCCTATATCCATTTGATCCTCTACACGTTTGAAATTTCTCAAGTCGAATACAGCAACCTTATCAAGAAACATTATGGCTGCCCTCAACTTCCTTACCGGTCTCGTCGGGTTCATTGGAATCGTCGCACTTGCTGTATACCTCTTCGGTATCCCACCTGAACTCAAACGAAAGTTGGAGCGCCAGGCACTAAAGACCATGGGCGAGAACAAGCTGTCGTACATGGCCAAGGGTACGTATATCTACTGCACCTTTGTAGAGGATCAAGTTGCTAATTCTTCCTCTCTATCCAGACCAAATTTCCAAGGTCCCTACCTCCGACCAGAAGGACGTCAAGAATCTGCAGAAAGGCTTCGGGAATGCAGTTGGCGGGCTCACGAACAATCCTCTCGGAGAAGCCACTGGTGAAACTGCGGATCGCTTGACGAGCCCGCTCACTGGTCGCTAATCCAATGCGTCTGCTGGACAAGCCGTGAAACAAGCTTGAGGTGCAGTGTAGAAATCTTCAAAATTTGCCCTCAAACGCGTGTCTACGACGGCAAAGACGGCGATGGATGCCGCTGCGCAAAAGATGGATGAGATGACGAATGGCATGAGAGGCACAGAAGGACCAGGCTAATGTGTTACGATTTATGAGTGTGTATATTTTTGTATGATTAGAAGACGAGATTTTTCTGGATAGTATCCTCAGTTTGAGGTCGAAGGTCGTGAGCCGTCCACGTAGTCAATCAGACACCTATTAATTTCTCTCTTCCTTGATTCTCATGATTGCAGTGCCTTATCAAGTTCTTTAAAATCGCCATTCCAGATAACCCACCACACAAACTGCCATGCTGAAACAATCATCCAGAAAGGAATTTGAAATGCTGCTTTTCTGGTCTTGTGTTGGAAGAAGTGCATGCCCACTAGAGCGCCAGGCCATCCACCCAGCAATCCCAACGTGTGTAGCGTAATTTCTTTCACTCTCCATTCCATGTTACGTGCTTGCATCTTATCGTAGCCGTATAGAAGGAAAGTGATTCCACTGATAGCACAGGTATATCCGAGCGGAAGTAGAGATCTGGAGTTGGAGTAGATGCGGAGGCAAGATATTGCAGGCATTATCAGAGACAAGGCACCGGCGAGCGTGCTGCTCGTGACGGGCCTGTAACGCTGCGGTGGTCGTCGTGGCATCTTCAAAGCATTTCGTGAAGTAGCATAGATGAGTATTGATTGGCTCAAATTTGTATTAGGATGGTGGGTTGCGTCGATGAGAAAGGTTATTTGGAGTAAGAAGAGAAAGGCACTTGTCGATCATTTCCATATTTGACTTAGCGTTGTGTATTCCTCCATGCATACATACAGGCACACAAGCCAGCATCTCCGGACTCTGACAGAGCATTTTTGTAGCGTACGTGCACTAGCCAGTCGTATCGTATCCCTTTGCTTACAACCAGGTCCATACGAAAATTGCATGACTATGACTTACCACCGGGGTCTAGAACTTGAATAGTTTAATGGGCATGTCTTGAAAGTCCTCTACAAGGTCAGATATTATACGCTTTCCAAAGCACAGTTCAATTTTTGTGGGGGTAGTAAAATTGTCTGTTTTAAATAATTTGCCTTATATCTTCTGTCCTTGCGCGTATAATTGCACATACTGTGGTTCATATTTAGTAATCCCCTTCAAGCAATTGCACCACTGTGTGCGCAGACAAAAATAGTAGGAAATCATGAACCCCTTTCCAAAATGCATAACCTTTCTCAAGAATCGGATCTCGAAAGGGTGAACATCCAGCCAACTCCAAAACCTCATTCTTCATCACTATCCCCCGGCCACGGCAGAGGCGTTGGTGGATGAAGCGCCCACTGCCTCTCAAGGTCCCGCTGACGCCTCCTCTCCCGTTCCTCCAGCTTCGCCTTCCGCATCTCCTCCTTACGTCGCTTCTCCTCCAAAGCCTTCACCTTCTTCAACTCTTGCTCCCATCTCTGTTCTCCGCTCACGAACCTGCCCTCTCCCCGCTTTTGCCTCGCTTCCTGTACCTCGTCGAACACCTTCTGGCGTTTCGCGTACTCTTCCCTCTGCTCGCTGAGCCATTCTTGCTCTGCTTTCACCTTGCTCCACGCTTTGTCGCCCCAACCGCTGTCGCCGAGATTCGGAGCTTCGCGTTGCTCTTCGTCGCTGATGTCGCGTACAGGGGCGAATCGGGAATGTCCGGGTAGAGGTGTCGAAGATGAGTTCAGGTGCAAGGATGAGGTTGACTTTGAGGACAAATGGGTGCTGGAGGCTGATATTGTACTCGAACGAGAGCCTGGGGCAACTTTCGTGAAGAATGATTTGAGAGAACTGGACCGTCCGGAAGAGGTGGAGCCTGACCGGCTATGATCTTCTGGTGGCATGTTTATTTGATGTAGGATTGCGGATCAAGTGAAGTTTTTTGGTTTTCGCATCCAACCGCTCAGAATCTGAAGTTGAACTGATGTAGTAGATGATGGGAAGAGGTGTTTCGTGAAATCGCGAATATATATAGTCGTGTAGAGTCCAACGCAGCCTTTGGCTGTCTCTGTTCTATCACTTATTCGCAAACGTTTTCCCTTTCACCTTCACCTTGATCTTCATCGCATCTGCGTTCGGTGAAGATAACGATCCTCAAAAAGTACAAATAAACTTGTTGACACATCACATCTAGAATTCAGGGTATTCCAAATTACCATGATTGGTGGTTTCACATCATTCCCTCTCAACTTTCCCTTCACCCCTTCGAGATATCGTATTTTCAAATGTTGTTCTTGGTGGTAAATTCTCACTGTATACAAAAACCAACCTTACACATCTTCCACTTTCTCACATTTAGTTTACATCCACGAATAGCTTGATAGTCCCTGCATATCATTTCATAGCGCAATGCGCTGGGCTAAAGCTGTCATGCATGTCGGTAGACTTCCCCATTCGCAAGTTAAGGGGAAAGAAACCCCCACCTACAAAAACCATATAATACACTCGCATCCCATAATTTCTAGTAGACAGCTGAAATCATATACATAGTTTGATTAGGACTACACAATATCCAGCGCAGTGGTTGTCAGTTCTAAGTGGGGGTGTTGTTTCATTTCTCACAGAACTATCGAATGGCGTTCCAACTACTGCCGTTTCGAGGCAAATCGGGTGCACTCAGCAATCAATGACATGCGGGTCTTAGTATTATGCGTTGTCAGTTTTACAAACGCCCGCGTTTGTGCATGTCATGGAAGGTTGCGGCAAAATCTCGAGCTTGACACGTGTCATGCGGTTCGGATAGCTCCCCATTAGCTAGATGTTATAAGGGAAATTTCTAGAAGCAGGCAAATAGGTCCGAAGTTTGGCCTTGGTTGCTACAATCTTCCAGGAGCTCATGGTGCCCATGTTGGAGGGCCATGTGATAGCGATGCTGTTGAGTGAATTTTGCAGTTGGACACGGAATATTGAAGGGAAAGAAGGGTTATTGTTAGTGATTCGTTTGAGAAGAATCATAAGTGCATGGTAGGGAGGCGAAATGGAGTGTATATAACTATTTGTTGTGCGATGTTAAGTAGGGGAGGGATACCTAAAAATATTTCTTCATCGCGACGGCAAATGCGACCCCTAATCATCTGTTCAAATTGTGTTTTGTTCAGGGAATTGTTTAATGTAAGACATCAATTGATGGGTCATATAGATTGTTGTAGGACACCTATGCGGGCTAGTAAAAATATAGTGCTTTTGCCTATCCAAGTTCAAATCACTACATATAGTCGACGAGTCAATGTGACGTTCCCATGAAACACGATTAATATTCTATTTAGATAAAACGAAGTGTATGTACGCAGGTAAGGATACAAGGATACATTTCATGAACATTGATAAGAAAAGTCCGACGTATTACTTATTACACAGTAGGTTAGTTCCGTTGGAAAGATAAAGAACTATATAACTCCCAAAAAATATGCTCTAAATCCATCTTTTCTGTGCTTCATGCGGAAAATATGTACAATGAGAAACATCACACTCCTATCTTCTTGTTGATGTAGAAGAAGCTCTGGCAGTGGAAGTAGAAGAAACCCTCGTAGAAGAAGTAGTTGCGCGAGCAGTCGTAGAACCAGAACTAGATGAGGTGCGGGTAGACGTTGCGAGAGTGGTGGAAGAAGCCTTTCCGCCGTTGGCCCAGTAACTTTCCAATGCTGCTTCGACTTTGTCGGGGTCTTTATAGGCATCCAAAACATATAGTTCATTGATTCGTGCCAAGATAGCATCCTGAGTGAAATCGGCGGGGTTGGCTGGGCGGGAACGGAACCGTTGATCCATAGGGTCGATGAACTGGGTCGTCTCTGGATAACCCCAGTCACCGAGTGAGGTAACATTGAAAGCCGCCATCATATCATGGTCTTCGTGAATTAAGTTGTGGCAGTGAAACATATAAACGCCGTCCCAAGGCGCGAAACGAGCTATAACTCTGACGGTCTCACTTTTTCCGAGAAGAACAACATCTTTGAGAGCCTCTTTCTCGTAGGGTAGGACTCCATCTCGGCTACCCTTTCGGTAGATGACTTGGAAGTCAACAAGATGAACATGGATAGGGTGTGACCAGCCGCCGCCTGTTGAGAATTCCCAAACTTCGACGGCACCGCGAGGAGGCTTAGCAAGAATGCGGTTGTTGACGTCGGCAAATGTGACATCGTTTATCTGCCACTCGCCGTTACTGCGTTCGAGCTTGAATTGTCGGTCGACGCCGGACTTGTTCGGCGGCAAAGGTACGTTTCGAAGAGTGGATGGGAGATTGTTATTTTCAGTGTTCGATACTGTGTTACCAACTACGAACCGCATGACCTTGTTGGTGCTATTGTAGTCCTCGTCGGCCTGTACGTCCCTTGCGTTCTTGACGGTGATGTTCTTTCCAGCGTATGCGCTGAAGTCCACAACCAACTCCCATCGTTCAGCCATAGAGATTTCGAGATTGTCGCTTTGGACCGGTTTTGGCAATAAACCAGCATCAGATGCGATAACGTGGAATGGGATTTTCTTGTTGTCGTCGGTCTCAAACGTAAGCTTGAAAGCGCGGCTGACGGAAGTATCCAAAAATCTGAGACGATATTTGCGTGGTTCGACAGAATGATAAGGCCAAGGCTGGCCATTTACCTGTTTCGATGGAAAGTTAGTCAAATTCAACAGGGAGGTTCAGTACATTGTCGAGGGCCTGAAACACCACTTGAAGTGGTGTCTCGATGATAGGCAACTATGTACCCTGGGTACAACTGACATGTATAACATCGCCCCAGAGCGAATCCCGCTCGGCAGCGGGACTGAAAAGTGTACCGTCAGAGTTGTACTGCTTGCTTGCCAGCGCTAGAGCCAGGTCATAACTCCCCTTCGGAAGACCCAGTGCATTCTCGGCACCATCTTCCAGGATATAAAACCCTGCTTGGCCAAAATAAGCGTTGACAGCGGTCTGAGAAACCGCGTGGTCGTGATACCTTCAGACAGGGGTGCAAAGTCAGTAAAGGTCACAAGAAGGTTTCGGCACGCAATTATTCTCTTGATGGGCCATGAAATATAGTATCTTGATGAGTGAAGCTATACCCAGAGAATAACTTACCACAATGTTCGTGCAGATTGCTTATTGGGATAATCTTCATACATGTCAGCATGCTAGCTAGAAGATATGTTAAACACTAAACTTACAGTAGTCTTTGTAACTTCCCGGTTCAGTCAAGTCCTCTGCCCATCCGTCGAAAGGAGCACGACTATAGGATCCATGAAGATGGACAGAAGTGGCCAATTTCGCTTTGTTCACAAAACGAACAACCGATTCACGCCCTCTCTTAACTCGTATGGTTGGACCCGGGGACACGCCATCATAACCAACCAACTTGGCAGGTTTTAGGTTTGGGTAAATTTGAGACTCAAATTCCTTGATCTCGAACTCATAATAGTCGATCTGAGCACCGGTCGTCTGATTGGTGTATGTGTATTTTGGTGATTTCTCTGGAGGGATCGGTAATTTGTTCTGGAAGATCGGCTTATAGACCGGGCTCAACCAATCATCGTCACCAGCAAAGACTTGGGCCATGAAGACTGACCCAGCAAGAAGGGAAAGATAATTCCTCATGTTGAAGAGACAATGGGTATGATGAGGAAGTGCCTGCTCAGTTGATTGTGACAAAACGGGATGCTTCTGAATGGAAAACAGTCTCTTTGAAAGATTCTAGAGCGACTTTATACCGAATTTCTGATGCCTCCACCAACATCTCGTGGTGTTCGAGTGTAGCCCTTTCGGTCTAGGGACTTTCCCATGCGGTAGCCTGGACTCGCTTGAGCACGCATCCACCTACAAGGCGGAGTAGCCTGCGAGAGATCTCGTATTCCAGCAACCGGGTATACTTTCTCGGCTGTTCAGACGCTTGATTCTGAGCTTCTAAATCTTGGCTACCTAGCGGGAACTCGCATAAGATCTGGATAGTCATATCAGTCTAAGAGTTGTTGGTTTAGTGTGTCAAGTACGATATCACGTATTCATTCTAACATCATGCTGATGTATTGACTCGCAAATTTGGGTTCATGATCGGCAACTAGCGATATAAATGCTGGTATACCACTTGTTTCAATCATTCCATAGACGACGGTTGATGCCATTGAGAACCCTGATGGTAATAAAGTCCTTTGCACAGATGCTACAGTTTCTTTGCTGTTAGCCAGTAGAAAACATGGACACATATTTGATGAAGAGTCCTTGAAGTCGTGTGCAAAGAAAAAGCAAATACGGTGAAGTGGAAGATTCCTAGAATAGGTTGCCAAGACGCTACTGTGAGGCTGAAGGCGGGTCATGGCTGAAGGTTTGCTGACCGATACGGTGAGGATTGAGATGATGGGGCCGGAGACACTAGAACAGCAAAATTCCATCTCGTAATACAGAATAGGTGTAGTGGCAAACATACTAAAATCGGACTGCGCGATAATCCCAGCACACTCAGTTGATTGCCGGTGAGGGTTCGAATTAGTATCAAAACCGTGTTAGTTTCATGCAAGTGCGGAGAGTAGGAGTCAGTCTTGTGGCTTGAATGGAAAGCTAGATCAGCGAGCAACATTTGGGGAACTGGAGAATCCGGAGTCTGGGTAATGCCTCGAGGTGATAGTCGTATTGCCTTGTTTGTAAGAACCCAAGCCACCATTTCGCCACCATTCATCGACTGTCAGGGCATGAACTGTTAACAACCCCAGACATTTTGTGACGGGCGCGTCGCAATAGCCTCATTGAATAAAAAGAGTTAAGGTTACTGCCGGGCCAAGCAGTTCGACATGGTAGTCCGGAGATAGACGGTACGGCTCGCTGACCAGGTTGCTGGGTAGTATGAACGCCTAGTTAATCGAGTCATGCCAAGTGTTGGATCATGATATACGACGTCTACATGTATACCATGCCATGCCGAGCTTGATTCGCGTACTGTGGTTTTCAGCGTATATTTTGTCAGCCCCTGAGGGTGGCACTGATCAATAAAAGGGCCACGCTCGACATGAAATAGGCCTTTGTCCATACAAATCGAAGATTCTAGTTCTGTGCCACCCCTGAGGGTTGACAAAATATACGCTGAAAAACACAGTACATATTTCGAGTCGAACTAGGAACAAGATTATCAGTTTCAGATCGATGCTAAATATGTCAGTAGATTACGAGGTTTCTATTAGCGTACGAACGCTGGAAACAGGAATCGTGCGAAATCCTTCTTCAGCCATACCTATCTCGAGTGCCTTATTCTAGCTCGGGACTCTGCTCAAAAAGATCAGCACCTTACACCAACCAACACCGAATGCGAAATTTGCCACCAATCACACCGTGGTTGTAAAATTCAATCTTTTCATCCTAGAACTAGCGCCGTGTCGCGGGACTGTGATCAGTCAATACGAGATCCCAGGCCAGAACATGATTCGAATAGTTTTGCAATCGCCAAGATGAGGCCCCATTGCTTGACCTATGCTCAAGCCTAGAACTGACTCGGGAACAGTGGCCGGAGAGACGCAGCTTTCCCTTCAGTGGCAAAGGTAAGGTATCCATTTTGATCACTTACGGTAAAGATGCCATACAGATGCCTCAAAACATTGCGCCAAACCTTCGAGGTGTTTGAAGAGTTATTGAAATCAGTACCAGCAATGATAAAAGTGGATAATCTACATCGGAACCTCGCTACAATTTACTATGGCGACAACAACCATACCTTTCTTTTTTATCTAAGCTCCGCTTCACTTACGCTTCAGATATATACTTCTAAGACGGTCACTTCGCCGTACCTTATATCTTTACAGTCACTAGCTGTGATCGCGATGAGAGCAAGCAATACCACTTCCCACTTCACACCCCATGTTTTACCATGGTGCTATTGGGCCAAAGAAGAGGCTCTAGAACATGGTGTTTGAATGCGAATCACACAATACCAACACCAAACCATGACTTCTAGACAAAAGGAGAGCTGGGGTCATCACTGCGTGATGAATTCTATAATAGGAAAGATGTACGTAAACGAGAATCAGACCAGTCAAGAGAATGCCAAGCAGAATTGTTCGATGTAGATAGCTTCTTTTCCTCTTCAAATGCTTCGGCAATCATGGTATCTTAGTCGGGCACACCCTCCAGGCACCCCGCGCCAACACGGATTTTCTCTTGGCCTTGATGGTCAAACGCCTCGTCCCTCCAAAGAAGGCGAACTGCTCTCACGAAGTTTCTCTCGCGAGGATGCCTACTAATAAAATGTGGCAAATGAATGGTCTTAGAATTGTGTACTGATGATCCGGATGGCAGAAAATCGCGATAGAAACTTCTTCGAGTGTCTGAGCTTGAATAGAATGTACGACACTCCACGACGCGTATCTTGACCGCAAAGATGGTTAGAATACTCGGGAATCGGCAATCATGAAATAGCGAGCTTTTGGCTAGATGAGCTTGGCATCTGCAAGACACGCTGGATGTCTAGTCACATGTGGCTGATTTGTGCACGAAATCGCCTATTTCAGCTTTACACCAACGAGTCGCCACATTAAGATGCCGCATCGAGAGCCTTAGCGTTCTGCACCCTCGCTTGCAAAATGATCTAAACAAGTGCTTCCTACTTGGAAGAGTGTAGTTGATCTATGGTCCTGTTAATCGTCAGGGTTTATACCTGTTATTTGTGGGGTCTAAAAAGTTTCAACCAAGGTTAACATCAATTGATTCTCCCGAAAGTACCATACTACGAAAAACAACTCGGCATTCATGGGGGATCGCCACCACATAATGTAGGCTTGCAACGGCTATTTAGTACTATAAAAGTGCGGAAAACGTTTTGGAGACCCGGGTTGGGAACGTCATGAATGCACGATTTTATCAACTTTGAAGTGTTTTGTGTAAGCGTACAGTATGCAGCACCTTTTTTGCCCACCCCAGAGGACCTTCCCAACCTGGTGCTTGGGCTTCCTATCACCTAGCTGCTGGAAGATCGTTTATATAGCCTTAGACTTTTTTAAATGTAAGCTCATCTGGATTCAGTAATGTTTCCTCACACAGTCATGACTGCAGAGATTATGGGGGATTATGAGGCAGCGACGCGGGCAGCAGGGGTGGTATACCGCGTGATTGGCTTCCAGCTAGGCTTGTATCGATCGATTGAGTGTTTATTTCTATCAGGCCTTATCGTTATGTCTATATACGACCCAACACGCGCGGATCAAAAATTGGAAGCCTGAAAATCTAGTAATGGGGCGTAATGTGGTCAACAGTCAAAAACTAACACTATTATCATTGATACATTAATTCCTTGACACTATGTATATATGTTTGATAAACAACGCTGACTATCACATACGACCATAGGACCATGAATCCAGCGCTTCCCGTCCGCTCAGCGGTACTTAAGCATGGTACCGGCGGATTAGTAGTTAGGTGGGTGACCACTAGCGAATACCTGCTGTTGTATGTTTTTTTTCTCTTTTTTGCTGTTTTTTTTAGCGTCCATATATAGAACCTGTCTCCTGTCTGTGCTGTTGTGGAACTATTACAGTGAAGGCTTATATGGGTGGAGAACAGGAAGCTTTTGAAATGCTAAAGAAAGACGGGGCGAAGGAGATCAAAGCCATGTTTGCGGACAGCATGTATCTCGACATTAAGAAAATCAATGGGTCAACCAGGCCGTTATTAAAGAACCATTGAGGCAGCTCGACTGGGCTGTGGGAGTCGACAAGACAGAGAGCGAATATCCTTGCTAGATTGTGGACATGAAGTTTTGGACTGGAAGTGTAAGTCAAGTCCGTCCCATCTCTTAATCTTATGCTAAGATCCATACTACCTAGAGCTGTGCCCAATTCATAAAGGTAAAGAATCGCAACAAAGCCCCCACCATCTATGGCGGAATGCCGCGACAGCTAAAGCAGGGTTTTGGTAAATACGAAACGCCAGCTGCAATGAAGCGACGTAGTGGATTACAATTGAGGAAATAAACGGTCTGACAAGACGTATACGCGTCGAGGGTAGCAGTAGTAGTTTGTCTCACAATAATTGGCAGATACTTACTGAGAAGGCCAATTCGGAGGCTCTCGGAGGAATCGTTAAGTTTCGCGTGGTACACTATTACTAGCTCTCTGTCCCATTTACCACATCTACACCTGATGCCTTCCTGCCTTATCTGGCAATCATGTAGGTGAAGGCCAAGCGGGGAGAATTGCAATCTCCTCCAGGATGACGACGACCATCGGAATACGCTAAAATAGTTGATGTTCACAGTCTCTTGCCAGATAACGACGCCAGCTGCTACACCATGCATACTGCTTATGGTTCACTAGGCAGACCTGATACTGTATATCGACAGGGATAATGTCAAGGCCCTTCGTGGTACGCATGTTTCTTGCAACGACAGGATAACTACGAAAGATAGTCAGCAAATTTCGTATGTTAAATAATGCGTGGCTGCCATCTAATTGAAAGGTGCAAGTTTCAGAGAGAAGATTAATTGACTCGCCATTAACTGATATAGACAAGAGGCTCGGGGCCCGATTGTGAAACAACCGTGTTCCTCTGCGAAAAGTCCATTCCAGTCTCCGACTAAGGATGACGATACTAGGGTTTTCATCTTTGGAGGCTCAAAACAAATTAGAGAAATTTAGACGTACTCCATAGACTTTGATATATATCCTCGGGGGTAATAGCTGTCCGCTCGCCGCCCGGAAGAATATTCAGGTCAAACCATTGATGTGAGTTTTAGTAATCAAGATCGATCGTCTCGTCTTTCTGATTATCAGGTCCATTTGCTTGATGCCAAGGATCCCACTCATCACTCTCTTCGTCTTTGGCCTTCCGCATCTCATGCTCTTTCAATTTCCGCGCTTCCTTCTTCCTTGCACGGTAATTCTTGCGACTTTTGTTTCTATTTTTCGCGTTTCTTGCGCGGGTTTTAGCACTTATCGCGGTCCACCGCTGTTCTGGCTCCTTCGTCGGGGCGCTTGGTTCCTTTTCATCTTCAGAGCTTATGGACATAGGTGTGCTTTCATCTGATGGGGCTGGAGAGCCAATTGGCTGATCCAGGTCAGGGATTTCGGAAGTAACAGGAGGGGCGGCAGATGTGATAGACTGCAAACTCTCGCCCTCTTCCAGACGTCGTCTCCGCTCACGGAGAATGGTCTGAATTTCTGTGTGTCTGAACATGGCGATCTGCTCATCGGTGAGTGTGCGTTTCATTCCATCATCATAGTATCCCAGTTCATCATCTTCATAGTCCTGAACTTCTTCCTCGGTATTGGGCCACTGTTCGTTACCCCATAGATACAGTTCGGGTAGAGGCGCGTGTGCAAAGTGTTTCGCGTGGAAATGGCGGAGGTCATCCTAGAGAAATGTTGGTTTTTGTTGCTGGGGAAAACTACCTTTGCAATACTTACAATGGTGACTGTGGGTATCTCCAGCGACATCCTTGCCGACGGATACCATCAGGGCAGCAAGTTTGGTGTGTTGTGGTGATAGAGTGCAGGGTTGTCGAGGGCGGAACGCAATCACCCGCCTGATCGCGTGTTCACGAGACATCGGGCCTTGGCAAAGTCGACATGAGATGACGTCTGCCCCCTCCAACTTTACCACCATCGGAATCGATTCACATCTATTCAAGCTACTGCACAACTCCGCCAACACCATCATGAAGCACACTTCACTTTTCGCCTACCCCACTACAATCATTTGCCTTGTTCTCGCCGCATCCGCTGAATCACGCCCTCTTTCAGATATCGTAAAGTCGTTCCACTTTTACACTTTGCAGCAAGCGCCTCTCGACTCCCCACATCCTATCGCGAATATGCCTCCCACCGATGAAAGTGTCTCCACGGGCGTGATAATATCAGATGTCATTGGCAAGACGCAAAGCATCGCAATATTCTCCGGTCTCACACGAGACATCGACCCTGTATCTGGAAGGCTAGACGATGCATCACAGAATGCCACAGTGCTTGCGCCAGACAACGGTGTTATGAAGGAGTTGAAGAGAAAGCCCTGGGAAGACCCCGAGGACTATAACACATTCGGTGCAGAAGCGTACCAAGGCCAGGACGGAGAGGACAGAGCCCACAAGAATCTAAGACGTTTTGTGGAAAGGCACATTGTTCCGGAGTCGCCGTGGGAAGAGGGAAAGAAAGTCAAAACCCTCGATGGTAATGAGATCTGGTGGGAGAATAAGGACGGAAAGAAAAAGGTATGTCTGGTACACTAAATACATACCAATGTCTCGAGGATCCCACCTTGCATGACATTCTCGCTGTCAACCACGGTATAACTAACAAATTACAAAAGATTCAACCTGGAGACATCGAAGTCAAAAACATCGCAGATAAAGTTGCGAATGGAGAGGTTTGGGTGATTGGTGGCTCTTTGGCATGATGTCTATTTGTACGTCATCGCAATGCTCAAGGCTTTTCATGAGGCGTTACGGATCAGCCACCTGGGGTTGGCTTGGATAGGATTACTTCAAGCGTTTAATATGGGATATGATACCACGAATCTAGATATCATTCATTAACAATCGTTCAATATTAGAAATCATGAACCTCACATGCACTCTGTCAGCGGAACCGATCTTACCAATCCATCTAATAGACCCGGGTTCTACGAGTAGTTTACACCACTAACACCAATTGAAATTTCAATGTCTTGATTATAGTTGGTATTTAGCTCTTTCCGAAAGTCGTTTGTTGCAATGTAAGCAGCGAGGGGCTAGGCACTCTTGCGGCTTTCCAAGTTCTCGTATAGTAGATTTCACGGTCCAAAAACAGCAAGTAGCTGCTCCAACCCCACTCTTGGATCGTCATGCACGATACGATGTACCATAAATAAAGGTTGAATTGCCAACCTAGACAGCTACTCCGAGGATATCAAACTTGAGAATCAGTAATATCGTCGAAATGCAATACGAATCCGGAAACCTGGTAGTGTGTTTCACTTGCGGTGCTCAGTTCGACGCTCCACTTAGTTCTCCGCCAAAGAACTGCCCCATTTGTGATGTACGTAACGCTACTTCATTCTCACCTCCATTTTTCCGCAATATGCCCAACAATACAAATTACAGGAGATCCATTTCCACAATCACGATCTCAATACAAATTAAACGCTCCAAAAACAACCCCGATATCCTACTTCTGCCATCAATATTCCCGCCTCCCAAAGAAACATCACTTCTAACAAGAAAAACAAGGACCCGCGACAATACGTCCCACCAACAGGACAAGCTTGGACATCGCTGGACTACGAATCCGACAAACAAAAGAACGAATGCACAACGGACGAGCATGACCCGCGCATCCACTACATCACGACCAAAGCCAAAGTAGCTTCGGAACTACCTCCAGGGCTTTCCCATGCGAGTTCGACGCGGAAGCAGCTTGGGATAGGTACGTGTGCTGCGTGGTGCGGAATGCATTACGACACTCTATTGTGCGGCTGTTTGATAGTCTGATGCTCTATTTATATAGCCCTGTTTGAACTTTACTGACTTTGTGATTCTTCCTTGTACTAGGCCAACGCAGCATCCTCATCGAGACGGGCAAGGGGAACGTGCTGTGGGATGTCGTCGCATTCATCGATGATGCGACTGTCGAGTTTATTAACAGTAAAGGCGGGTTAAAAGCAATTATAATCAGCCATCCTCATTTCTGGACCACGGTGAGTATTTCTAATAGCCGTATATGTTTAAAGGGGTCAATTTTTAGTTGGGATACTGATTTCTGAGCGTTCGCAGCATCTCGAATGGGCGCGCATCTTCAACTGTCCAGTCTACATGTGCGCCCTCGACAAAGAATGGGTGTGCCGCGAGGACAAGAACGAAGTTCGGAAATGGATCTCGGTCACGCAGCCCATTGAAGAAGTCGAAGGCGTGACTGCCATCGTGGCTGGAGGCCATTTCGATGGGAGCATGATACTGCATTGGCAGGACAAGATCTTTCACGCCGACACCATCATGAGTACTCCCGTGAGTGGATTGACCCTATTTCTTCCCGTTCTCTCTTTTCTGCGATCTGGATGGCTGATGTATGGGTAAGTCTGGACTGTATCATCACAATCGCCTCCCTGGCACCACGACGTACAGTTTCATGTGGGCATATCCGAATATGATTCCCTTGCCTCCGCAGAAAATTCACGGGATTTGGAAAGCACTCAAGCCGTTCGAATTTACCAGTGGCTATGGCGGTTTCGCAGGCCAGAATGTGACTAGAAAGGATTTGAAAGCGCAGGTTTTGGAGAGCATGAAGATTTTCCTTAGAACGGCAGGGCACGAGAATGCGGGTGTCTATAATGAGACGCTATAGATAGTTTTCATTGTTCGTTGCACCCATACTGATGGATGAGACGCAACCCTATATTGGGAAAATAAGAAATAAATTGGGGTCACATATTGCTCCCGCTAGTTTCAAAAATGACATCCCATTACTGTATTGCTGAATGCAATTGTTTACTCCGCATTCCACTTACTAAGGGCAAGCACCCACAATTGGTGCAAACAATATTCCAGTCCTCCGCCTTCCGCCGTACTCAAAGACCAACCGTTCGACTTCGCCTGCGCCACTTGCCCTCGCAGACCTGTTGACGCCCGTAAAATATACACATAGATGATTGCTCTAAGACACCAGAAAGTTGCAGACCCCTAACAGCCGCAGAAGCTTTGGTGTTTCCGAACCCAAGTTGACGTTTTGCAAGTCCCAATCCAAATCATGAAACGAATGTATCAGCTATTGGCGAAATGCCGAAGAGAGTACAAGACGCCATTGTAGGATGATTTCAATCATTTATCCCTTCAGTGTTGCTGAGAGTTGAAGGACAGAGAATCTAAGCCGCTGTAGCTTCGGCAGCTGGGGTGATGCTCGCGCCATTGGACTCAGCTTCCGTCTTTGCGGCAGCTTCCTCTTCTTTGGGTTGCTCTGCGGCATCAGCCATTGTAACATCACCGTCACCTTCGACAGGTTTAGACGCCTCGGCAGCAGGGGCAGGTTCGACGTTCTTCTCAGGCACGGGAGAGTCGTTTTTGGCTTCCTCATCGTGCTTGACGCCATTTGTTGCGACTGCCGGAGCTTCTGTTTCAGCGGCGAGAGCGCCGCTCCATTTGGTGAGTAGGTTACTAGAACGATTTTTGAAGTTGAATTCCTCTTCTTTAGGAATCGTGTTCAGTTTGATAATTGCTTTGAGGACCTTGTGCACCTTTGTCTTCTTAATGATCTCCGCCTCTAGATCATCAAGCTCCTCCAACTGAGTCAGATGAGCGGCCATGCTAGGCATGTCTCCATCCTGAGGGGGTTGATCACGCGACAAAAAGCCCTTTTGCAATCGGTGTCGCAAATAGAGGACTGAAGCAATTAGAAGAATGTTAATTGAGATATGAATAGAATGCTTACCAGATTTCTCGCGCTTTTGTCGTCGGTCCGCCTCAGTCATGGGAGGCTCTTCTACAGGTGCAGGTTTTGGCTCCTCGCTCGCCTTGGCCTTCTTGGCTTTGGTCTCCTTTTTTGGCTTCGTAGTAGACGCCTCCTTTGGTGGTTTGTTGTTAAGTTTGAGCTTTGTCTTTGGCGTCTTTGCGGGCTGTCAGTTCAATTAGTCCTGTGTGAGGTTTGGCTATGCAGAACGTACTTTGTCAGGTTCACCGTCGCTCTCATCACCCTTCTTCCGCTTGGTACCCTTCTTTTTGCCACTAGCCGCGGTATCATCAACATCATCCATATCCATATCCATGTCGTCGGACTCTACAGCTGCAGTGCTCTTGCGATTTTTGGATTTCTCCTTCTTCGCTAATTTCTCTTCCTCTTTCGCGGCTTTGGCTTCTGCATCATCGATCATAGCCTGCTCATGATTTTGAAGCATCTCCTTGTAATAATCTAGATCATGGCCTTCAACAGCTTCTTCATAAGCTGCGGTAAGAACTTTGTTCTTCTTGCCAGGGAGCCCGGCTTCGACCTCCTTCTTGATTTCTTCGAGATCGAAAGGTAGTAGATCTGTGTTAACTTGCCATGCACTGAGTGACTGAGTTAGCAGATGGCAGATGTCTCGAAAGATAACCTCGGTACTCACAATTCATTAGTACCAAGGAACATGACAGGGTACCGTCGATCTTTTGCGTTCTTGCCACCTTCCAGATAGTCTTCACGATATGTTCCGTCGACACGAATCGCACTGACAGGACGTTTGGCCAGAAGTGTCTCTGGTAACATATCTTCGTCGCAGATAATGACAGGCCACGGTTGGTATCCGCGCATTGCCACTAGCCACATGTCCCCAGGCTTAGTGTCTAGGTGTAGCTCTAACTGCTTCTTCTTCTTGTTCGGGGTCTTTTTGCTTTTGTGTTCGGGAACCCCACTGGAGGATTTTCGGCGGGAATTGCTTGTCTTTTTAGTGGAGGCTGGCGTAGCGTTTGTCGCGGTCGTTGTGTCGGCGGCGGTTGCAGCAGCTATTGGAGGTCAGCCTGATTAAGATCCAACGAAAACCGGCGACCTCGTAGGAGATGATGCCGTGCAATTGCTTCACTAACCTTCACCATTCTCTGCCGGTTGCTCATTTTTTGCTTCGTCTTTCTCAGTCTGGTCGTCTACTGCTGCAGTTGCGTCGGGAGCTTGATCTGGGTTGGATCAACATGCGGATCGCGAAAGGAACAAGAGAAACACTGCTTACCTTCCACGGAGGCGTCTGCGGGTGCTACGTCACCGTCACCCGTCGGTTTCGCGTCAGCGTCGGCAACACCTTCAGCAAGCTCGATTGAATGCGAGGGGTCTTCTGTGGGCTTCGCCGCGCTGGTGGCAGCTGGAGAACTTGCTTCCTCTGCCATTGTAGCAGATGTGCTTACGGTTGCACCGTGTGCGCGACGCGTCAGAGGAGGTTAGAGGGCGCGAATTACACGTGCGTGGACCGAGCACGATAGGAATGAGCTGTGGTAGATGGCGGAAGGATGTTGAAGATGACGCGCGATGGCGTTGTGGGTTGGGTCGCGTTCGGTGTTGTGGGTGTGGAGGAATCAGACAGCAGCTTGTCGAAGTTCTTCTTAGACAAGCCCGGCGCAGAAGCTGTCACGTGAACCGCGCTAGAACAAAGGCAAACTTTGCTCCCGGGATTACGGGAAAAAAGGACGTGGTTCGCGCCGACTGTGAAGATCCCACAACCAGCGAATCCTTCTCTTGCAGCCGTGTATGGTTGTGTTGTCGATGCTGTGCGGGAGAACGGTTTTGTGTCTTCTTCGCCTTAGCGGTCGTATTGAAATACGGTCCGTGCGGCGGCGCCCAGAGGAATATCTACCCCTCGCGCCTCGACTCAGCCCCAAAGGTAAAGGAGGATTGCGACGGAGTAGTTGTCGCTGCCTTCCCGTCTTGCTGAACGCAGTCCTGCTTAATTTTCGTGAGGGACGAACCGCTTCCTGACGCCCGAATGTGCACCAGTGAAGGAATGCAAGTAGACGTCCTACAGGTGAGACAATGAAAGCCGTCCCAAAAGCCGATCTATGCTTCCGGTGAGCAGTCAGGAAACGTGAATGTTCGACACTGCGACCTTCTGAAGTCTCTTACGCACACAGATCTGGATCACACTTCAGATTCAAGAGAGTGGAATCTTTCGCGTATATTGGGCGCCCATGGGTAGATGAAGGCAGAGGCTGACTTGAGGCTCGGGAAAATCATTTTCGATCGGATATCACGCGGATGTCACGGATGCCCATTCTTTCTAACACAGAGAAAGAACACCCGAGGACACTCATTTTACTGTGATTATGTAAGTCAAAGTAAAGATGATTGTGAGGGGCGAGCGCAGTGTGTGGTCGCTCTGCTCGAAGTAAACGACTTTCACTTACTAGATTGGCTCTACATCATGAAATTAATGACAACAAATACCTCAATTAGCACCATAACTTTCCGCATGAACAATGCCTGCAGGCCACACGGTCCGCCGAATTGCTAGATTGGATTTGAATCAGATGTTACAGGTCTCTTGGAGATCAAACAGTTATAGACTGTGGTCGGCACTCTAGAAGTAGATGCGGTTACAACTCGAGTCAGCGAGAAAATCCCCTTTTGGGAATATAAGCTAGGCGTGCTCCAAGCTCTTATACATTTGTCCGCTGGCTCGACAATGGGAATTCTCTGATGGAATCACGGGCACTTGTCACCCAATATGATCCTGCCCTTCTCTTCTGACGATTTTCGCTACTGAAATCCAAAGACCTCTCTTCTGGGCAATCGGTTTACCTCTAACACTGATCAGCACAGAGTATATAATGAAAGTGTAACTTGTCATATCGGCTGGCAGCTTGCAGTTCCAAGAATATGAGACGCAACATTGTGATGTTGATCCAAATGCTGAACTGGAATATGGTTACTGATATGGGCCAGACGCACTCACTGATTACGCAGAAACGTTGCTGGAGATACTGGCGAGCGTCTCGGCATCGGCGAGTGAGCCGCATGAAGCCCCGCTTCTTTCCGTCTCTCTGGAAGAGTCCACAGTAGTTTTAGCCTCGGTGAACTTTGCGCAAGATATTACCATGATCAAGTGGGGGAGATTGGTCGGTATGCCCTATCAACATCCGTTATCGATAACCCGGTACACTGCATCATCTTATCCATGAGCAACATCCTGTCCAATTACTGCATCAAACGCAGAAAGAACATATCCGTCTCTGTGAATGCAACTGGTGCTTCTCAGCAATAGCCCCATTGACTGACTGATTGCCAGTATCCATTGGATACTGGTTATAGAGCATGTTGCATTCAACCCATGCGCGCACGCCCGCGAACGGAAGCAGGGCGGTTTTCGTTGTTATGAGCTCCTGTGGATCTAGATGACATGAGAGTCTTGAATCCGCAGTTGTATTGCCTGCAGTTTCCTCAACCAATTCCTGTTATAGTGCCCTTCTATTGTGGAACCTCCTGCCTGGCTTTGTATAATATGACAGTTTGCCTGGATACAATAACATAACCGCTTGAATCATCGAAAATGTTACGTGTATGGTACTGCATTCGATTCAGGTGGTACAGGCGGTGCAGCGATGATATGATCGAGGGGTAGCGGTACGCGCGGGCGTCATAGAAATGGGGGGTGGAACCGTTATCGTGGCGTACTACTGGACGACATGCGTATCCGATACGGTTACTATTCTTTTCCGTCTTCGAAAAATCATGATAGGGTAGGCTAGAATACCATGCAGCGTAGAGTTGGATGTGATAACCCTCAAGTAGTGCCCAGGTGGACATGTTAGAGAGTCTCGGCTTGTGAGGATATGGTGGACTAGCCTGGTATGGACTGGCGTCTTGGCACTGGATGGCACATGGCACATGGCACAGATAGACCTCATCAAGACACACACCCTCATGCAATTTTTGACGGCAGGATGCATCTGTTGTATATTCGTGATGGCTCAAGTTCAAGTGAGGGAAAGCGTCAAATAGCTCGTAAGTTAAGCCAGCACTTGAGGGTTTGCAGTAATACATGTGAATCCGGAAATGTGATTAACAGCGTTTGAATATACGTTGTATTGATGGATATATAGATATATGTATGTACTTGTTGTAGATATGTATGCCTAACACTGTACGTGTATTCGATGAGTTCTCGCGATGAGAGATGATCTTGAGTTGTACAATTCCTTCCTTTCGTAATTGAAAACGAATATGCAAACTCAAGTTCTGCTTCTCCAGGTAATGCATATAGATGTGAAGGCGGACTCCGCATCTTCTAATTTATGCTAGATCTCTCCTTACAGAACTTTCTTGAATCGTTTTACATACAGGGGTATCGATCATGTGCCCGAAACGGACCCTGCATTTGCGAAGTGTCACGGCACGCGATAAGCCCGAATTGAGTTTACCACGGTATATCAAATATCCAAGGATCAATACGCGCAGCTACACCTGAGCGTTCTACAAACGTCCTAGGTACAAACATGCTTGTGGTGATCATGACGAGTGTCTCCACTCTTCCGAACATTGTGATCGACATTGAACGCAGCATCAAGGCACCGTCGATTAAAAAAAATCATCAATTCATGACGCATTGTAGTCTTACAGTAGAAATTACATATACCAAAGTCTATCCGTTGTTTCTTGCATGGTCTATCAGATGCAGGATAGACGTGCTTACCCTGAGTACCTGCATGTACTAACAAATGAAAAGCCGGAATTCGCACCCGAGCAAAAAGTACGCTAATGGCCGTAGCCAGACATTTGGCCATGTTCTGTATTACCAAGGAAAGATGCGCATGAGGTACTTCGAAAGCGACGACTCTCCTAGGCGTCTGCTTTGCGTCGGCGAAGACTACCAAATCGTTTCTTCAAAGTACTACCCATGCTCTTCCCAGTAGTGTTACTTCGACCGAGTCCGTCTCCAGTGACACCTTGAGCGGCGATGTTGCGGGGTTGATCTTTGGCACCGAGGCTCATATTACGACGGCGGGGTTGCATCTCAGTACCAGACTCGCCGCAAGCTTTGCGCTCTTTGAGAGCCCTCTCGATGGTGAAGGACGGCTCACCCTTGCCTTTCAAATCATCTGGATGATACTGGACTCCGGGCCAGCGTTTGTAATCCGATCCAGGCTCCCGCATGAGATCTGCACCTTCTCGGTAATGATAGGTTCGACCAAATCTATCAGGAACCCCTGGCGGGATCAAAGCTGTGCCATCGATGGGACGATGCTTAGTCACAGCGTTGATTATGTTTTCTCTAGGCGTGGCTTTTAGCGCTTCCTCGTTGGAGTCTTGGACAGCTGCGACCGGGCTATGAGTATAGCTCAGATTCCGGGCTATGTTTGCTGCGTCGTAAGGACCCTCATGGTGGTAGCTTGATGTCGTTTTGTCCAGGCGGTCAATAACGTCGGCACCCTGGAAGTTCTTTTTCCTAAGATGGTGGGCACGGTGGGCGGTCTTGGTGTCCTTCTTGATGATGTCGAGGGGACGATGGCTCAAATCACCTGGATATCGCTCGCGGAGAGACCCACTACGGGATATACCTTTACTTTGCTGCGGTGGATCATTGAACGGGTTGGGCTGGCTGGATCGTCGGGGGCGACCTCGGCTGTTGGAGGACCCAAAAGCCTCATTCCGGTAGCCCGAGAATTGTTCCCTACGTGGACTTGCGGAATTTGGAGGGGAAGGGTAATGGGAGGAGCTGTTGTAAGCCTTCCTCGGAGAGTTTCCGGAAAACTGCACTCTCGGTTCCCTTGTCACGGAAGATGCCCTTGAACGGCGATAGGGATTGGTCTCGACAGAGGTCCCAGTGCTTTGAGGCCGGATGCTGACAGAAGGACTACGTCTGTATCCGGCAGAGCCCGGCGGGGTTGGAAGTTTGCCGCGGGGAGCAAACGTTGACCCAAAGTGAGTATTCAACCCTGTCTCTTCGCTTGGATCCGGTTCAACCAGGGGGTCGATGAGGGCATGCTGCGCCTAGGGGAAATGCACGTCAGATTACGCTCGTATCCGCAAAGGGAAATGGCAGGATACTTACTTGGACTGAGAATTTGTCTCCACCACCCATGATGGGAAAAGGTTATTTGTGTGCTGAATAAGTGAGAAAATGGAGAGGGATAATTCTATATATGTATGTACGTCAGGCGCGTGGGAAGACCAGGTAAGTAGGGACTTTGGGGAGCTTGAGAGGTGGAGGTGGAGGTGGAGGTGAATGTGAAAGTGAATGCGAGTGGCAGAGGGTGTCGGAGAGAGATGAATTGATAGCTAAATAGAAGGATAGGAACCTTGACTGGATTTAGCGCAGGTACGCGTAAGACATGTCATCAGTGCCTGGCAGTCACATCACCCCTTTCCCGACGAGCCGTCCTCGCTGTGTGCTCTTGTCTGCTCTGCTTTCCACACCCAACCGGCCAATCCGACGATGAGTACGTCATGGTGGAGCTGATAAGCAGCCCCCCCTGCCCCCTCGGTCGCTGTCAAGCCAGCCATCCAGCTTGGCTAGCGTGGCATGCCACTGCCAGCCCTACCCAGCAAGCGGGAAGCGCACGGACCCCCATCTCAGATAAACATTATGCGCTTGTTTGCCCAACCCACCAGCCCACCAGCCTTTCGAAGTCGTTGAACTTTGTCGCCAACACCCCTATCAATGTCATGGCCCTCGTCCTGTATCCAGACTCGGATCAGGAAGACGATACAAATCCCCAGCCTCCTTCCACCGACAGTAAAGCCGGCGCATCCGTGACGCGCCCCGGGAAGCGCAAACGGAGTGCCGAGCTGCCTCCGCTTCCGGCAGCATTCCACGACCTTTATGCTGTGAACGCGCGTATCAGCACCAGCGATGACCCAAGCCTCCACGGTGGACGTAAGCGTGCAATCCCCCACGTCGAGGGGAACTGGCCCAGCCACGTGTACCTAGAGTGTATGTGCATTTCGTCTTGGCCCGTCAATAGTCAACTTACTTTTCATGTGGAACTGCAAGTGTTTGGATTGGGCTAACGTACTCGAGGGATCCCGTCACAGCCAGAATCCCAGTCATTACATCATCTCATAGGCCAGGTCAAAGTCTCCATTCAACACGTGAATGACGGCAGGAAGAACCTGTTAGTGCTCCCAGACATCGTTCCCTCATTGCTGTCTCCACTGGGCACCCCGCTGCCGCTTCATGTTTCACTGTCCCGCACTTTACAGATCAAGACAGATGACCGAGAATCATTTCTTGAGACCCTGACGTCTGCGCTCCGCACGTCCATGGTCAAACCGTTCAGCTTGCGATTCTCAAAAATGAAATGGGTGCCCAACTACGAGCGCAACAGATGGTTCCTAGTCCTTGTCGCTCATAGGCCACCACAAGACGAATTAAACAGACTGCTCGACTCGTGTAACAATGCCACTCGCCAAGCTGGACATCCAGGTCTATACGTTGGCGGTAAAGGCGACGGTCCCATGCAGAATGAATCCTGCCATAACCAGTCACAAAACCCGACAAAAAAAACCCCGGAGAAATGTCCAATCAATGGGCTTGACCGCACTGAAAACTTCCACGTAAGCGTTGCTTGGAACCTTGCAGAGCCAGACACAGCCTGTATCAAACTGGTCAATGAGTTGGACGTGTCAAAAATCGTGGCTACTTTGGAGCCCAGCTTCGACAACGTCAAGGTAAAGATTGGAAGTACGGTGCATAGCGTTGATTTGGGGTTGCGAAAAGCAGGCCTTGGGACAAGAGGCGGTCTCCTTGGGTTGGGGTGAATGTATCTCCAAATTCAAGCATAACATGAGAGTGCGTACGATCTTGGTAGTTGCTCTGTAAGATCCTAGATATGTATGACTGGCCAACATTTATCTTGTGTGCAAGCCCCTGACTGCTATTGCGGTGGGAATCATTCATTTCATGGATGGCTAGCCATGGGATTTGGGAACTTGACCCCAACCTCAAAGAAGAGTTCGGTTTCAAGAGGCGGCCATAATCATGCGCTGTGGAGCTCGGTCTTTCCAAGGGACTCAAAAACTCTATCGGAGTTCCTTGAGCATGACAGACGCTGTCCTAAGATTGCCCAATCTCATGCCGCGTGAAGAATAAACAAAATGACGTTCGTATCGCCGTAATCCAGTGTTCTCCTAATAAAGTTCAACAGTCGGTGATTGGCAAACGCTTTTGCCCGGATTTTGTGAGAAAGATAAATAAATGAAAATGAAAATGAAAATGAAAATGAAAATGAAAATGAAAATGAAAATGAAAATGAAAATGAAAATGAAAATGAAAATGAAAATGAAAATGAAACAAAACCCCAGCAATAGGAGTGCGGCGTAACATTATAAAATGCACATATACGCCTAAATTTTTACATATGTATGTATGTTTTGCCTTGTAGGATGTTTCAAATGTTGAGAACTTGGTCTGCCGTGATAGTTTTATTGGAGGCAAAAGCATCACATTGGGGCATTTGGCGCACGGAACATGTTGTATGCATATCACCTGATTTGAGCATCGACAACTCATTCCGAATGCTGCCATGAACTTGTGGGAATTGAGGATGCAGATCGTTCTTACGCATAGAGTGTACATTCACGTATGGTCCGTGCGTAGCTAGCGTACAAATTATACATTGGTATCGACATAAGTTTGCGCGACACAAGCTACCCCACCAACAACTCCTTGTAGCCATGACGACCGAAAAACCTGTCGAAGCCGCCGATGGAGCCTCAAATGGAGATTACCAGTCGTTATGGGCGAATAAATATCGTGGTGTTCGTCTTCCATCAGACCATTTTAGGCGCATTGGCTAATCAAGTGTAAAGGCAACAGTAGAGGACCTTGATCCACCGCCCGCTCTCTCCGTCCGACCCACTACCTCAATTTCACACGCCCTTATGTCTGGTCTCGAACGTGATTACACACATTTGACTGTGACTGCCGAAGCGAACCGCGCACTGCTCGGATATCTCAGCATTCCGCGCCTTCAACAACTGCTCAAAGAAGGCAAAGTGAAGGACACAGACCCTGTTTCGGAGGCTATGCAGAAATTCAGGCGAAGAGGCACACGATACAAAGTGATCACGCTGGAAACACCGCTGGAGGAGCTAGAGGAGTTTTTCAATGGAGGCGTAGATGGAAGCGGAAAGCAGGAGTTTGCGGTTGTCACAGATGGAAGCCGTAAATTCGTGCTCGGAGTGGCTACGAGGGATGATTTGGAGGGCTTTTTCAAGAGGAGGGCGTAGGTGTCACCAGTTGACATCACCAAAAGGGGAGATTGTAGGACTGGCATTGCTAAGGCGTTAATGGCTTGTAGGATGCATTACATGTAAGACCCCAGAAGGCAAAATTTCAACATTTTTTGCCCACTCGACCATAATTTCCGAATCAGAATATTTTTTTCAACCTGTAGCTACACCTCATCTTCGGACAAGCCTCCCAGGAAACTAATCACAAAGCATTTAGTACTTATAACAGTGATGCATGCCATTCATTTTACGCCTGTGGCTGAACATGCTGCACTTTTAATGAACGTGAAACTCAAATTTGGCATCGTCGACTGTGAAGAGAGTACTATTTATAAGTACCATTTAACCCCTTTTTGAAGCAGGAATTGACGATTTGACATATTGAAAGATCGCGCGAACCCCAGATTAACAACGTGCGAACGTCATACTTGAGGCTAGGGCGTAATCGGATTATCAGCCCTACGATACAGCGATTAACCGTTCCGAACCGCGACATCACAACTCTGACTAGAACGCTTATACTTCGACAGCACCTCTCATGCACCTCTGACGCTCCACACAGGACGACCGCGTCCCCATTGCACGCTCTCCTTCGGGATGGTCCCGCGCCCACGCAATGTCTCTGTCGGCGTCCAGCTCAACCAGCTCTCCGCATCCCGCCGGACAACGCACCCCTCACCGGGTCTCTGGCCAACCCGTATCTTTCTGCTATCGCGATCCGTGACCACGCGCCATGTATCCTCCTCTCATTCTCGGAAGCCTCAAAAACCCCGTGTGGGCACAACTACCCCGGTCCCGAGCGATGCTTCCCCGCCAAAATCAAAGTCGCCGTTTTACTTCGAGGCCGGGTACGCACTCTATGCTAAACGACCATCTCGCCCATTTCCGCCTCCGTTCACGTCTCTACCTTCCACAAGTTTCTCCGAGCCGCTTAGTACACATAATAAGAGTCGGGACCGGAGACCTCAGGTCGAGGGGGAGATGATTCGGGGTATTACGAACGGAGATGATGCGGTATTGGTTAGCGATAATTTCATTGGGGCAAACGATGGTGTTGGAGCCTGGTCAACGCGGGAGAGGGGTCATGCAGCGTACGAATTGAATCCCCACCCAAACTCGAAGAGTACACATGTGATATTACTGTAAAAACTGACGCGGGATCAGGCTTTGGTCTCGGTTGATCCTCCATTTCTGGTCCCTGGAAACGGACCGAGCCGTCTACTCACCTGATAATCCTCCAGACCCCGTGTCATATCTGCAAGCCGCTTTCGAGCATACCAAAAGTGCCACATCAGAACCCAACGAATGGCATGGTACCACTACCGCCTGTGCGGCTTTGCTCAGCGCTACGACCGCCAACCCTCCACATCCTCTACTCTACGTGACACAATTGGGTGATTCGCAGATACTCGTTGTACGTCCTAAGAACAACAAAGTCATATTCAAAACAACGGAGCAATGGCACTGGTTCGATTGTCCGCGCCAACTGGGGACAAATAGTCCCGACACACCGACTGAAAACGCAGTTCTAGACCTCGTTGAACTCGAGGAAGACGATATCGTCATTGCCATGACGGACGGTGTAGTAGATAACTTGTGGGAGCACGAGGTCGTGACAAACGTCATGGATAGCATGGACAAGTGGAGGAACAAAACCGAGCTCAACGACACCGACAAGGAACCAGGCGAGCAGAGCTATGCAGAAGGTATGGCGTTTGTTGCGCAGGAGCTCGTTAATGCCGCGAGGACCATTGCCGAAGATCCTTTTGCGGAGAGCCCGTACATGGAGAAGGCGATCGATGAGGGATTGTCGATTGAAGGCGGTACGTAAACGAGCGTGATCGATGTTTTATCATCCTATACTCACATGTTTGTAGGAAAACTTGACGATATTAGCGTTGTCGCGGCTCAATGCAAACGACGGAAGGAAATGGGTTGAATTGATGACCATAGGGTCCCAGATCACATCTTGAGAGATACAAGAAAGAAAGGTTGAATCGCCCGGCCTTTGGGGCAAAGCCGGTGCTACGAACTACATCTTTGAAACAGGGTCTGTACCAGTGAAGGCCCCTACTGTTCATGTCCACGAACTTCTATCGATGAGTGTGTGCATGTTTTAGTATCGCTCAATAATCGACTAGAGTGTTACTACACGGAGTGGAAAGAAAGGAGTCACGACTCGTGCTACCATTCAATGGTCACGCGAGCATCATGTATAACGACTAATGGGATTGTACGTTTTGTGGTAATTGTGTTGATTTGGGTGATTATTATCGTACAATTGTAGAGAGCTCCTTTGGTATGAGAATTACTGTACATGATCGTGGAGCATTTTGAGACATTGGATAGCCTCGCATAATAGCATGGGAAGGAGAGCATATAGCTATAATCCCTAACATCATCCATCTGGACCCAGCATGTCCAAGGTATATCCCGTGAGTCCTTAGCATCCTCCAACTGAAGCCAGCGTTCTGAAGGCATTGTTAGCAAGGGGATGGAAAAGTGCAAAACGGAGACAGATATGACTTACCCAGCGAGTTCATCTCCGCATGTTTGCGAGAGCGCGATCCGTAACTGGATGGCATCGCTGATTTCGGTTTTGGTCGAAGGTACCCAGGCCACCACTCAAGATGTGTAATGGATAATGTCCGAAGTGACATACGTGCTATAATTGTGGATGTAGTAGTATTTGAGTAGGGAAAGGAAGAAGAACTCCGAACAAACCTATAGACTCCGTTCGACATTCGACGGCGTGTCACTCGTACGTCGCGCACGAACTGATCTGCTATCCGACCTGGGGGATCTAGACACACGCTTGCGCTTTTTCAAATCAGTCTTGCTGCTTTCTCTCGAATCGCTTGAAGAATAGGAACGTGATCGGCGTCTCTCTCTTGTTCGCCTTGGTGGTGGGGAAACGGACCGTGGAGCGTTGGAGCTGTTGCGCGGGAGACTTAGCGATGGCGGCGAACGCGCCTCCATGGGCGTCAGAGACTTGGACCTTGAAGGAGATCTAGATCGGGAGATTGACGATGTTCGAGGCCTTCGGGCCCTGGACCTTGACAAGGATCTGGACAGCGACCTAGAGAGCCTGCCATCGCGACTAGAACGCCGAGGAGACCTTGAGCGACCGCGTGGTGATGGCGAGCGGCGTGAGCGGCGGAAGCGATTGCGAGGGGGCGAATAGCTAGAACGGCTCCTAGACGAAGAAGAGTACCGGCGGGTGGTACGGCGCGGGGGAGACCTAGATCGGCTTAGCGAAGGAGAACGACGACGGTCGCGGGAGAAGCCACGGCGGTCACGACGGTCACGGCCGCGACCGCGACCGTTGCCTGGTTTGTAGCTGTCAAAACCATGACGACGTGGAGAAAAGTCCCTGCGGCCTCTCCCATAACCTCCATCCCGCGGAGGCGAGCGTGAACCCCGACGGTAGCCTCGATCATTGTTGCGGTCGCCACGGTCGCCACGGTCGCCACGGTCACCCCGACCACCACGAAAACCCGTGCCTCGTCCGCGGCCTCCCGAGCGGTCATTGTAAGATCGAGGGCCAGATGGTTCGTCGCGACGGAAGGAATCGATGATGTCCTCTTGATCTTTACGGCGCTTCTCTTTTTCGGCCTACCAATGTCAACATGACGCAACTTTCAGTAGACATTCCTGTAACTTACCTCTTGCTTCTTGAGCTCTTCCTTCTTAGCCTCGACCATCTCTTTTGCAATGCCGTTTGGACTGTCTTGGGCGCTTAACAACAGACGCCAGAGCTCCTTGCAGAAGGCTGGGCAGTTGTCAGGGAAAAACCCATGGATGGTGATCTGGATAGCCTTGATATTGGGCTGCAAGAAACTTAGGTCAGTAAATTTCGTAGATTGTAATATGTGAATACGTACGAATTGGTCCTGCTCCAGATAATTAAAGATCATCTCTGTGACAATGTCATCATCTGCGTCGAAAGCCTTCAGTTTTCCAGCGATCCAATTCCTGATCAGGTCAAGGTTGACTTTGGTGATGTCGACCTTCTTGTCAAACTCGGGGGGAAATTTTGTCTGCTTGAGCAGCTTTTGGTCTGTCGTGAGCGCCATGGCGGGCGGCGCGACAATGTGGACTGCTCTGCAAGCGGGTTGTTGTTGTAGAGTGGGTCGTCGGCGACGGAGGGGAGGGAAGCTACGCGATATGGTCTTGGCACTAGCTTGACGCTAGTGACTAAGCGACGATCACTACATCGGGGAATTTAGCCGTCTCTATCATAGATACAAAGTCAACGGCATTCAAGCAGGGGATCGGAGACCTTATCAATTCATCAATTGGTTGGCCGTTCTTCCAACGCTCCTCCTGTTCTGCTTAGTACGCCTGGACTTTGTACAAATTTTAGTGTATCATGGCAAGCCCTTCGGCTGGTGTGAAATCTGCGACCAACCACCACAGAAAATGGGGGATTGAGGATATGCTTTTACTATACCTTTAGGATGTAAAAATACAGCCGCGCCCTTCATGGTGTATGCTCGAGGTGTAGTAATAGTAGCGATGTTTTGGTTATACGGGTGACCCGCCTTTTTTGTTGGTCTTGCTTTTTTTTTTTTTTTGGTTTTATTATCTTTCTTCAAGTCCAACATTTGCATAAATTTTCACTACAAAATATTAACTACTGGTAGTTTTGTACATGTAATGATTGTATGGTTGTGGCAGAGACGTGAGTTCTTGCCTGATCCTCGCCCACGATTGCCTCCATCAAGATGGCAGCTGGCAAATAGGCTGTATGTGCCTTCTATATCCGTACATTCCGCCTTCCCCCAATTCGAGGAATGACAAGACTTTTGAACAATCTTTCTTGTAATGCTTGACGTGCTTCTAACGCGCTCCAGATGCTCACCAGCATTGCAATCAACTCCATCCTTATTCCTCTGAGTCTTACTCGTACCGCCGTTCACTTGATCGCTCGGCCCAGTACTCACATACCTACCTCCTCTTATCTCCAGCAATCCGAATCCGACGAGCCTGCCTTCACAGTTCAACCGCCTGCCATGCCTGACCCTCCCCCAACGATCAAAGTTGCTAAGCCCATCGGTTCGCCCGAGCCATCAAAGGCTCAGCACGAACCTCCAGTCCCTCCGCCACCGACTCCTGTCACTGAAGTGCCACCGAAGCCAGGTAGGATATTTTCTGACCTTTGGCGGCCCCAACTCCCAGCGCCTTTCAGGACCTCCAGAAACATCGATCATGGCTAACACTACAGGGCTTGAAGAACCAGTCAAGGAAAAAGTCACTCCGAAACCGGCCCAAGATCCCGCCCCAGGTGAAAAGCGAACTCCAGAGCATCCCGAGACTAAAACTAGCCCGCCTGAGGAGAAAACTGCGAAGAAAGAGCCGGAACCCGCTCCGACGTCTAAGCCAGAACAAAAAGAAGCCGCGCCAAAGCTTGAGCCACAGAATGAAAAGAACAAACCAAAAGCTGAGGCCCCTGCCCCAGCCCCAGAACCTAAACCTCAATCCGAAGAAAAGTCTTCAATTCCGCCTGCCCCGGATGCCACGAAAGACCCGAAACCGGTCACTGTCTCGCAAGTTCAAGATGAAAAAACTTCCCCACAAAAGAAAGAGGTCCTGAATCCTGCTGAAGAACAATCTGTTGTGAAACCCCCAGTGGATGACGGACCGGCAATAGAGCCGGAACCGCAAGCTCCTGAGGTAGCTCCTGAGGCGGCTCCTGAGGTGCCACTTGCCGCTGAAGAACCCTTCACTGCATTAACAAGTATCGATTCCGTCAAAGCTCGTAAAAGAGAGAAGTTCAGGGCCAAAGTCATTCCGGTACTTCCTATCAAGATGATCGCAGGGCAGGAAATTGCGGGGGCGACAAAATGGCTCATGAAGCAAAAGGCCAAAGGTGTGAACATTACACCGCTGGTGGAAGCACTCACGCGTGGTGGTGGTTGATCATGGCTATACCTGCTCGTTTGCTGAACCCCTACAACGTTATTGTGTTCTATCATTCTTAAGTCTGACCCTTTTCCCTATTATAACTGGATAATTTCCTGCGTCATTGCCTGTTAATTAAAATTTCTTCTCTCATCCTCATGCAGATTTTGTGATGCGATGTGTATCAGCGCTTGCATTGAACACAGTTTTATCACAGACCAACTTCAGTAAAGATTTGTTTCTCTACGAGTAAGACTCGTGATAAGACCTTATGGGAAGGATTGGTGGATGAAGATCGTCTGCTTGATGGCACCAGGTTACAATAATCCTAATATACATGCTCTTTGTTGCTTTCCTTCAACAATGTGCCTCTTAGGCCCTGCCCTTTGAGAAAGCAGTTCCAAAAGCGTACAGCCCATACAATGCCAAGAGACTCAGGCCTAAAGGTAGTGGTTTCTGGGTCTTGAGCGCTCTCGGAATTGAGCTTCCACCTAAGACGACCGAGGCAAGAAGACCTAGCTCAACACCGTACGCTTGACGGTTACGGATGCGAAGGCCACCGAGGATGTACTGCGCGTACGGAGATTAGCAGTTTGATGTTGACAAGTGAACGGATCGCCGACGTACAAGAGTTCCGACAGTGACGCCTGCGGCGACAGATGGAATGGACCCCGTTCGGACGTAGCCTGTGATACCGCCGCCAGCGGTCAGGGCGCCCAAAATGAGTCCAATGGTATCGAGCGACTGTAACAAATGATTAGTGAATGTACAATTACTTGGAGAGCTGCAACCAATTCGTGTTCCGGGTTGTGTAGCACAGTCGAGCTTGTTTTGAGATGTGCGATGCAGGTTGCGATTGCGACATCAACAATGCTTCACTCAATAGAGAAGTTCAAGCTTCACTTACCATTGTATTCTTTTTTATTTTGGAATACAAACTTCGAGAGAATATAGGGGGCAAGTTCAGATGGCGCTGGTAAAGAGAGAATCGAACAACAAAAGCTGGTGTTTGAGTGATGATGTTACTAGGGGTTCCGTCGTTCTACTGAAGATCGCGGGGAAGCTTAAGTACGCAGCTCTCACCATTGAGCTTCGATCTCCGCACACCACCGAGAGCCTAGTGCTTTGTAATCGTGGTAAAGTGCCAGAACCCATAGAGACAAAGGGGTAAATAGTGTACTTTACCCGCCCGTATGCATACGTAATCTAGTTGAGCGCACGGGCCCTGGTATCGAATGCAACAGTCTGGCCTCAAGCTTCACCAGCAGCAGCATCTTGAACGAACTTTCAACGTTTCGCCCTTGATCTCGCCCACCACCAATTAAATACCTCGAGAAAAGAGGAATTGGCGAAAGCTACGTTTCACGCCGCCTAAGTCTCGCACGGCGGGTCCATACACTACCCCCTCGACAACGACAGCGACGCCAACGACCATGAGCAACACATCGGCCAAGGGTGCGAGCTCGAAGAGCAGCGGCGGACAATTAGATGCACAGAAGATTGCACAGGGCGTGTGGAGCAATTATGTGAAGAAAACACCGCAGCGGGTCAAGTTGCTGGATAGCTTCATGCTGTTCTTGGTTGCGGTCGGCGCGCTGCAGTTCCTGTACTGCTTGATTGTTGGCAACTTTGTATGTTTCAACTCTCCTTCTCATTCTTCTTTTTCCCCTCCCGCTCCATCCCTTTTATTTGGGCTGGATTTCCAAAAGGAGGGATTGAATATCCGCTATAGTTGAGATCATTTCAGAAGAGAGCATTAGGGTTGTAACATGACAGATGACTCAAATATCTATACGTACGCATTTCAACGGACACAATCGCTGACCACAATGTTCTACATGTATAGCCTTTCAATGCCTTCCTCGCAGGTTTCAGCGCCACGGTCGGTCAATTCGTGCTCACGGCCTCGCTCCGCATGCAGACAAACCCCGAAAACAAGACCGAGTTCCAGAGCATTTCACACGAGCGCGCGTTTGCAGATTTCGTGTTTGGTTCGCTCATCTTGCATTTCTTCTGCATCAACTTCATCAACTAGAGAATAAACCAGGAGGGTCAAGACCTGGGGTGAAGGTGGGGGTTTGCTGCATGTTGCTTCGAAGGAAACGACAGTCGGCGAAGAAAACAATATCACAATCTCTGTAGCTGTTATGTTCGAAAAGGAGATTGTGAGATTCACGAGATGAGATGACAGGAAGAGGGATTGAAAAAGCCTCTGCAAGGTATCCGATCAAGTGAATGGCGTTATGGAATCTTGCTGGGCAATTGATGAAAGAGCATTGCTGTGTACGCCACATTATTCACCTAGCTTTGCCGGTTGGTATCAAACAAAAAAGATTTAGATGTCATTTACTATGTCTGTTTGTCTAAGCGATGAGAGTGCGAGGTTGTTTTGAATGTATGTGCCTCTCGAACTATTTATCCAAGATATACACCAATCCTATGAAGATCTACTCATCAAAGCATGAATCTTAACATCATGGCGTCGTACTCTATCGTAATCTTCCTCCCATCACTTCTGACAGCATGCCCCCAGAAAACTCCAACGAAAATCACAATCTCTCTCCATTACTTCACCTCAAGTCCCACTCCCTACAACCTAAACTCCTTCCTAATCGACTCCCCAAACCTCCTAATCGCCTCCTCAATCTTCTCCGCCGGGGCCGCGGCATACGTAGCCCTAAAAAACAAGTCCTCATGCTTCTCCTCGACATTCGCATAAAAGTAGCTCCCAGGCATCAACAACACGCCATGATCGATATTCCCCATGAAAATCCTCTCCTGGATACTCTCGACCGATTCGGCGGGATAATCCGGGTGTTTTGTGTAGTCGACCTTCAACCAGTGGAACATGCCGGCCATGGGCGGGATCCAGCTGACAATGTCGTGGGGGAGGTGTCTCTCGCACGCGGCGAGGATCGTGTCGCGGCGCCGCGTGTACGACATGCGGATGTGGACCAGCCAGTCGAGGTACCCGCCGTGGCCCCAGTGCTCGTCGAGCAGCTTGAAGAAGACGAGCTGCGAGATGCCCGACGGGTTCTGCGTCGACAGGTCCGACGCTTTGGCGTAGGCCGCGACGACTTGCCGCGACGCCGTCACCCACCCGATGCGCGACCCGGGACTCACGACCTTGGAGAAGGAATCGAGGCGCATCACGCGCCCGTCCGTGTCGATGGAGAGGTAGCTTGGGACGAGGGATTTGAGGAAGTCTTGGTGCGTTTTGGGAGGGGGCACGTCTGGGCTGTTGGGTCCCGTGTAGGGTTGCATTTGGAGGAAGTAGTAGGGTTCGTCTTCGATGACGTAGATGTCGTGTTTTTGGCAGACTTTGTAGAGGGCTTTGCGGCGGGCGAAGGACTGCGTGCAGCCGGTGGGGTTTTGGCCGGTGGGAACGGTGTAGAGGAGGCGTGGTTTCCGCGCGCCTCTGGTGTTGACGTCCCAGTTGGTGAGGATGTCGTCCATGGCTGAAGGGAGGGGGCCTTCGCCGTCCATGGGGATTCCGACGACGCGGATACCCAGGGGAGTGGCACAATCGACGGCGGCGGAGAAGGTGTATACTTCGGACAGAATCATGTCGCCCGGTCGTGTGAACATGCGCAGTGCGGCCTCGAAACCAGACGTGCTTCCGACGTTGAGGGTGCAGGCCCAGTCTTCGTACTGGAGATCGTGAACGAGTTCGGTGTGCTCCGTGACCCATCGTAGCAGCTGCGCGGAGCCAGCACCCTGGCCGTAGTTGAAGGCCGTGGAAATGTCGTAGATGGATTTGCCTTCGGCGAGGTCGTGTTTCCCGGCTGTGAGAGTCACTCCCGTCTTCCTCGTTTCCTCTTCAGAGAAGTGGCCTATCGTCGGTACCTTGACGGAGATTTCTTCAAAGGGGAAGTGCTCGCTGGATGGTATGCCTCCGCCGAGAGTGATGAGTCCAGGTTTGGATAGGTATTTGGCTGCGTTTTTGAGCGAATTGCCTTTGCGTGACTTTGCTTCTTCGGTGAGGATGTCTGCTCGAGTCCCATCTTGTTAGCGAATATGGATAGTAACGAACGGAAAACGGGAATAGGGACGATTTCGAGATAGTTGAACACGTACGGTCCCAGCGCTTCGCCTTTGGTTTCCCTTCATAATTCTTTAATCTGAAGTTTGCCGTATCGCACGGAGCAGCGGTACCCCATTGAGCTTTGTCGGCCTTCTTTCGCCGTCCCAAAATGTCATTGCTGGGAATGGGTGCCAAAAGAGGATCAGGGAGGATGATGCCAGTAGTATCCGAGTCCCCTTGAACCTCGATTGCTGCTGGAGGTGCCATTGTCTTTGCTCGGAATTGACTTTCTTATCGTGCTATCGTTGAGTCGGTAGTTGAATCAAGTCAGTTATTGCGTTGCGCTGTCAGTATGGAATAGCAATATCTATAATGGTTCCAATTTTTTTTCTTGTACGACCGGGCAAATAAAAGGCAAAGTTGGAAAGTTTGGATGTCATTCCCGTTGCGACCGAAGGGCGCGTCTTTGTTCAAGCATGTTGATTCCGATTCCGAGAGCTTGCGGCTAGCCACGGATTAGGCCTTGTGCATGCATCATAGTGGGCTACTTACCCAGTATAACTACGCCCTTCACACGATCACTTCCAAACTGGCAAGGGTTAACGTTAGGTAGATCCAGTGACTATCTAGCTCATGTTGTTCATTCTCTCAACAACGTTGCGTTATGGAGATAAATTGCGTCTTTCCCAGCAATTTCCCGGGAGAGTTTATCTACACCACACATTTCAAATCTGACCGATAATATCCACACACCAGATACCACGGGTTTTGGGGTTTCTGCACGAGTGTGTATATATAACTTATCTCGATAATTGGCGAAAGGCGGGGGATTTTGTCCGATACAAACTTGCATCTGTGGGGTGGACATAGCGATTGGCCAACCACCTGTCTCTCGCTTGCAATTGCCTACCAAAGGGCTGCAGATGTAGAGGAAATCCTGCAAACCGACCGTTTTAAGTTGTTATCAGTTGTGCCCCAGAACGCCCGATGCTAAACCGCATTATGTCCCTGACCGCTCGGTGGAAACAAGCACGCTATCGCGACCCGTTTCGGATAACGTAAAAGGTTCGGTCCGCATGACCCTCGGTTTCCTTTAATCTTTGGCTCATCGGTAGTTGCACGATTAGGTAACCCACTTTAGGGGCGCTTGGAGAAGGCACCCGTGAAGCCGTGAACAACCGTTGGAATTTCAAAGTATGATTTCAGAGGTCAACATCGACTCATTAATGACTATGGATGACTATTCAATGATGTTGGAACAGCGAACTGAACCAGGCAGCGTCATGCGTAACAACACCCTAGAACCTGGACACAGATGCAATGAAGATGCTTTTTACTTGTAGCCATGCAATGTAACATCTCCGGAAAATGCCGCGAGAAAACGCCGTTGAAAGATCAAGCAAAGCAAGAGGGAAATCGCCAAATATTAGTCAAAAAGATGGTCCTACGTGTTGGCTATAAGTGCATGCAATGCGGTATCCCAAGTTCCAAAAAAAATAAATTCGAGACAATGGCAAATGTCAAGTAATGCGGAGAAACATGATGAAGAAAAAAGCGGCGGTTGGCTGCTCACATAACCAGACAATTTTCGTCTTTCCCGCCTTTTTTGAGTTTGTTCTTCTCCCCCGTGGGCGTGAGCGTTTGGCCAGACGCTGCGGCTTGGATAATGGCAAGGCGTTGTTTTGCTCGCTCGTCTCCGTGATCGGCTGCTTTGACGTACCAGACATTGGCTTCGAGCGGATCACGACGGCAGCCGATACCCATCTCTGTAAAATATCCACAGGCATACTCGGCTTTGGGAAGCCCTGGATACAATCAGCATGTTGTCAAACGTGTTATGGAATTCACGAACCATGTTCCGCAGCTCTCTTAGCCCATTCGTATGCTTCGTTCTCATCCTTTTCTAGGACGGGCTCGGCGCCAACCATATACCAGGCACACAGGTTCATCATGGCTTCTGGCATATCGGCTTGAGCAGCACAGTTATAGTAGTGCACAGAGAGCGCTGCATCTTTAGGGCAGCGAAGGAGTCCATGCTCGTACGCCTCTCCCAACTTTAGTGCGGCTTCAGCATGGCCTAATTCAGCTGCCTGAGTGAAGAGTTGCACTGCGTAAACCTCGTCTTTGAAAATGTCGTCACCATAGCCGGTTTCGTGCAGCAGGCCCAGCTCATATGGAGCCGTGTTATATTGGCCATCTGCAGATTCGGATGCTCGCTTGAGCCATTTCACGCCTTCGCGGTACTTGTTCTGCAATCCCATATCACCAGTCAAACAAGCCTTGCCCAAGCGAGCTGCTGCACCCGGGTGGTTTTTGGATGCCGCAGCACGATAGAATTGCACAGCTTTGGCGTAATCCTTTCGGCAGCCCCACCCAAATTCATAGCAAAGTGCTGTACGATAGCCAGATTCCGCGTGACCATGTTTGCTGGCAGCAACAAATAGAGGAAAAGCGCGGTCGTAATCTGGCTTATCTTTGTTGAACAGGCCTGACGCGTAACCGTCTGCAAGGTAGTACTGGGCGAATGGATAACTGTTGTTTGCCAATCGCTGCAGTATCTGTCGTGCCTCACGAAGCATGTCTGCCGGAACCAATCCGTGACTTTCAACCGATGGGTCTGATGCCATGATTTCTCGCGCCACTTGGACCATGAATAGAGCAAACTCGTACTGCACAGCGCTGTCTTGTGTTTTCTTCACATTAATTTTATACATATCAAGCGTCTTCTTTGTGTCTAACAGCGATGCATTTGCGCCTACAGCATGTTTGAGCTGCGAGTTTCCGAAATTTGCGGCTGGTGCAATTTGCTGATTGTAGGGCAAGTTGAGTAGATCAACATAGGATGTTGGTCTACTGTCAGGAGACCGGCGGTTGGCAGACAGTTGTCGAGCGTAGGCAACTTGTGAGCCATTGGATGACGGCGAGCCACCCACTGACAGATGTGGCGAGTGGGCGGCACCTCGCGCGTTCAATTCCGAACCCAGAGTATACGCAGAAGTTGGTCTCTGGGCAGTGGTCCGTGGTACTTGTAGTGGGGCATCGAAACCGAAGTTGAAGGTCCCACGACCTCCGCTGTTGTCACTTTTTGAAGATCTCCGCGATTCTACTTCCGGTGAGACTTCTGCATGTGGTGGTGGTGGTGGTGGTGGCGGCGCGGGCCGCTGCGTATAAGGCTGCTGAGGGTAAGAATGCTCAGCGTACGAAGCAGGTTCGACTTCGTCCGCTGAGGCTGCCATCTCCAGTTCTCCCGCGTGCGAATAGCGTGCGTTGTAGGAATTGTCACTGATGTTCAGCTGCCGAAAAGGAATGTCTTTTGTCACTGGCACGGCATCCCCTGATCCAGCGTCTCGCGACGGAGTTCTTGAATGTGTGCTTGGCGTGAATGACGTATCAGACAGCCTCGACTCTCGTCCCCCCGCCGCCGTATCTTCATGTTCGTCGATGTTGAACGAGGGAATGGCCGGAACGGCGGTATTCGGAACGGGCTTGCGTTGGAGAGATTGCCTGCGGCTATCGGTGCTAGATCGGCTCGATCGACTTGCATCCAGCGTTTCTTGATGTCTGGAGTTTGAGTTTAAGGCGTCTTGGGGAATAGGTGGAAGCGTCTTGCTCGGACTGAGAGGGGCACCTTCGGCCATGGCCATTGTGGTGACACTATAGTGAAGCGCTCCAGAAGCTTTTCAGCTGTCCGCCTTTGCGTCTAGAAAGTCCCCTATGTACCCTGACTCGTTTGAGGACGCGGGGTTATAAGGTGGTGGAGTCGTTTGCAGCTACGGCCCCCAGGCTGTAAATGCTCAGCTGGCTTAGGGAAATAAGCAGAAGGCTTGCGAATTTTCACAATACGAGCGCAACAATCGGCGAGGAACTCTGGTGGTTATTTGTGAATGCAACGCTGCAGCCGCGGCACTGTACATACATGGGCGCATGCGGTGAGGCCCTAGTGTGGACGATCCCCTCCTGCAGGGCTACCTCGATAGGACGAGGGTGGAGGCCAGGTGGGAACTTACGGGGCCACGGAAGAGGGCGGCAGCGGACCTAATGTCGAAGGCAGAGGCCCTGAAAAAGGCAGAGGACAACGCCGAACGGGTCGAAAAGAAAAAGGTGTAGTGGCGGGCTTCGGGGCTGATGTAACTCCAGTACAAAGTTGTTGCAGGGGTTGGGCTGGCGACAGACGAGGATTCCCCGCTTGACGTGTCGAAGTTTCTTTGTGCTGTAGCTATATGCGCACAAATGAGTGAGGGAAAGAGACAAAGGAGCAGCGAACAGGATCAGAGCACAGCGAACGTGCGAAATGCGGCGTGTTATAGCGCAATGTGATTTGAGCTGAACTGCAAGCGGGCTAAGGACAGTATTTGGCACTGGAGGAAGCGAGCGGATGGATTGCGTGTTGCCTATGGCGTTACGTAGCGGCGAGGTGAATGGTCAGAAGCGATGGTAACAACGTGACGGCGGGGAGGACGGCAGCACTTTCTTCATCACGACGAGGGGGCGAAGCATGGGTATTTCTATGCAGGCAGCAGAAGAGCAGAGCAGAGCAGAGCAGAGCAGACAAGACAGCTTGCTAGCTACTTGGGTAAGTTAGCTAAGGTAGCCGTGGAGGTGGTGTCACTGCTGTGGGTGTGGGTGTGGGTGTGTGTGTGCTCTTCTGAGACAGGCGCTGTTTTCGGCAAGCGTGATATCTGGAGCTTGCCTGGAAGGACCGTCCGGGCGCTGGAATGAAGATCGGTGGGCTTGGGCCGCCGCTGACAGTAGAGTGACAGCACCATGTTTGTAACGAGTATCTATGGAGCAGAGTGGAGCAGATGGGCGGCCATGCTTGTTCGCAAAGCTCGGTAACGTGAACAGGAGAACGTAGGGTGGGTGCGGTGAGGAATGACGGCCGAATGCAGCATACGGCGAGTTGTTTGTCATTGGCGCTATTCTCTACAGTACTCTACCCTCCCTGTATATAGTATAGTACCCATGCGCTCGGGGTCAGGCGGAGTGTAGAAATCGATAAGTTAACTAGGTAGGAGAAGTCGTCAGTATATTGAATTGATACTATTATTATGTATCTGGTAAAAAAAATTTATAGTCGCGAGCATACAGCCCGATGAAGCTCGTGTCTTGATCGCTTCTTGGGGGCTCTCGGCAGCAGTGAGAGCAAGTTGCATGTCGCATCGAGGAATTATCCGTCGACAATTGGATCCAGGAAATCTAGCCGATACTCGTGCGGTTACAATATACATGGACGGAGCAACGTAGCGTGCATATGTCAACCAATGTTTTGCCAACATCAACAATACGTACCTAGTTCCCACGGATGGCGGGTCAACGGCCGAGCTATGGTCCTATGGACCATTGGTGGGGGATCAGAATGTTCGCATCATACAGAGGCAGTGCCATGCCAATGGCCATGCAGTGCATCGGAGATTCATCGTGTACCGCAGATTGTCATATCACAATCATGGCTCCCATCAGAAGGGCAATGATTTGCTTTGGGTGCGAAATGTCCTTGTCGGTCGTTGCATAGGGAAGTAAGTTAGCATTAGCCTCTGGGAATGTCTGGCATGGCTACTTAGTACATGCCATACTAGGTACCTAGGTATACGTGTTTCGACAGTCAATAAACTGGCCATTGTGCATGCAAGACATTACGAATATATGTAATAATAAATAATGTTGGATCAATGTATAGGGTAGAGGCATTACATTATGCGAGAAATCCAATCAGGCGAGGCCTAGCCCCTTTTGGGGCGCTGTTGCCGTGTAACCCGCCGACATTGGATGAATGCCTCGAGCCTGCGTACATGTACTGTACATGAGAGCACGTTGCGCGCGATGCAGCAGTGCCGTTTGTATTACTTGTAGGAACAAGGAAACAGCAGAGTAAAAACAGACGTCGCAATCCACCCCTCGACAAACAGAATATGTACGTAAATAATGCCAGATTCGTGTTGTATTGAATGAGGGATTGACTAGCCGTCTCTCTAGCAACCCAGAAATAGAGCGAGGGCGCATATACCCTGTAAAATGTCAGTGTCAGTGCCAGCGCCCATCCTATCACGGCGCCCTCGTATAATGATCCCATCCTCTTTGGGGGCTGTTCAATCCCGTCCAAGTGTTTGCGCGGGGATCTGCCAATCTACTCATTCGCCTCCTTCGGACTCCCTCGTCGGGTCAGGTCAGGTCAGGTCAGGGGTTGCTCTGCTTTCCAAGGTTCTCTCTCCCACCCCAGGACCCTTCCTCGTTGTCCGCACCGCTCTGCTCGCGTTGGCACCGCAACCCGCAACCAGCCCAGCATCAGCGCCAGCCCAGCAACACGCACGCTGTTTGGGCCTGCCCTCCTGTCGCTCGTTCAACCCACCCACCCACTCCATGACCTTTGTAACCATCTTGCTCTCCTAATTTCCCTCTTCTCCGGCCTTGCACTGCATGCTTCAACAAGCCGCTCGTTGAAACCGCTCACCTGCATCACGAGAGTCGCAGCTTCGCTCGTTGCAGCACTGTTCCCGGCTTCCAAACATTCACCTCCTGGACCCAGAGCCCCACGTATTTCACTCACTCACATCATAAAAATAATACCACTTGCTAGCAACCCCATTCCTATTGCTTTCCCTCGACTTCCGGGGTTTGCCCGTGCCGACGCCGTGCAACCTACCGTGACGACTGCATTCCTCAGCAACAATGTCCTTGCCTCAACGACCAGACGATGGCTCATCGCCTAGGCGCGACGACCGCCATGCCTTTCGAGAGTCCTCCTCACGCCGACGTCGTCCATCCGACCTTGAGAGTCCGCGACCGCACCATCACCGTCGCCACAGCAGCCGGAACGGAGCCCATGCCTCCTCGCGACCGCTGCCATCGCCCAATACACCAGTCCCCATGGACAGAGATCCGATGATGAAAACCGGGCACCGCCCTTCCAATTCACAAGACCTCGGGAGAAAGCGCAGCTTGGTGCGTCCGGAGCGTCAGCGGATCGATCCGAACCATCCCAACTACCACTACAGAAAGCACGCTCAAAAAATGACTGTACAGCCTTCTACAACTGGCAACGATCCTATCAGAGAAGACTACCTCGAGTCCGAAACCGTCAGTTCGGACAGCACCGACATCAAGCCCCCTCATCTCCGCAATGCTTCAGGCGGCGGTTATCATGACAAGCAGGCTCCGCTCGACGATGATCTCCACAACGAGAAATCAACCGCTCGTTTATCCCGGAGCAAGACGATGGAGAAATTGGAGAAGCAACGTCAGAAAGAGAGGGATGCTCTGCGACCCCCGAGCTTGTGGAATGTATACTGCGCAATCATCACTTTCTGGGTACCGGATGCTATTCTACGGTGCTTTGGGAAACCCCAAAAGGCCCAGCAGCGCGCTTGGAGAGAGAAGATGGGATTGTGCAGCATTATCCTTTTGATTTGCGCCTGTGTCGGTTATCTCACTTTCGGCTTTACGGAAACGGTTTGCCCCGGCGGTGGTAGTGCGCGCCTGCGGGTCAACAAGGTCGGCGACGGTTATCTTATTGTTCACGGCAAAGCATACGATCTGACGGGGTCGAAGCATCCCTTGGCACCTGGTGTTACGGAGAATGCCAACGTCTTGTGGGATCTTCCGGAGAAGTTCGGTGGCAAAGACGTTAGCTTCATGTTCCAAAATGTCAACGGTGATTGCAAAGGTCTGATTACGAAGAAAGACGGATCCGACATTACTACCAATGCCAACGGCGACCTTGCCTGGTACATGCCATGCAGAGCTTTCAACCAAGACGGTTCCAGCCAGAAAAACGACACATTCTTACGTTACACCGGTTATCAATGCCACACCTCTGATAAGGCTCGCAGGTCGTTCTACGACTTGAAGAGCGCTGGAGACGTTTACTTCACTTGGGACGACGTTAAAAACACCACTCGTAACCTCATGGTGTGGGGTGGTGATGTACTTGATCTTAACCTCCTTAACTGGTTCAATGAGACTGAGGTCATCATTCCTGAGAAATTTAAAGAAATTCGAGAAAATTCCCACCTGAAGGGTATTGATGTAACCCGGGCTTACTCCTCTACTTACGACAAGCAGTTGGCAAGGTGTCTTACTCAAATCATCAAGGTTGGATCAATTGACACAGAGACCATCGGATGCATTGCTTCCAAAGTTGTCCTCTACGTGTCCTTGGTCTTCATTCTTTCCATCGTCGTGGCGAAGTTCGTTCTGGCATTGGCTTTCCAGTGGTTCATCAGCAAGCAGTTCGGCGCATCCAAGACCAGTCTCGGCAAAACAGACTCCAAAGAACGGAAGAAGCAAATTGAAGAATGGAGTGATGACATCTACCGCCCCCCGCCAAAGCTCATGGATACCGCCGTTCCAGACAGGTCGAGCAAACGTGGCAGTATGCTTCCATCCACTTCCCGATTTACGAGCCCTTATGCAGTGGAAAAAAATACCAAAAGCCGTACAGCTCCTACCACTATGACAAGTCAGAGTGCATCTTCTCGCCTTGGACCTTCGCAAACTTCAAGCGCCATGTACCGCCAGCTGAATGGCAGCCACGGGACTCTCCCCTATGGTGGAAAGCCTTCGGTCCAGGATAGCCGCTCTAGCTTGATGCTCTCTGGATCTGCCGAAGTTGAGGGCCCCGGACCTGCCGGCTTCATCCATGAAGCAGTGGTTCCCCAGCCTCCTCCCGAATGGCAGCCTTTCGGATACCCCTTGGCTCACACGATTTGCTTGGTCACTGCCTATTCCGAAGGTGCCGATGGTCTACGCACTACGATCGACTCCATCGCCACTACTGATTATCCCAACAGCCACAAACTCATTTTGGTGATTTGCGACGGTATGATCAAAGGAGCTGGTGAGGATCTGACTACTCCCGAGATTGCACTAGGCATGATGAAAGACCACGCTGTGCAACCCCATGAAGTACAAGCTTTCTCATACGTCGCCGTTGCGAGCGGTTCCAAACGACACAACATGGCCAAGATCTATTCTGGATTCTACGATTATGGCGAGAACACCCGTATCCCCACTGAAAAGCAACAGCGTGTGCCCATGATGGTAGTCGTGAAATGTGGTACTCCAGACGAGGCAACCAAGTCCAAGCCCGGCAACCGTGGAAAGCGAGACAGTCAAATCATCCTCATGTCGTTCCTGCAAAAGGTCATGTTTGATGAGCGCATGACGGAACTGGAATTTGAGATGTTCAATGGTATCTGGAAAATCACGGGCATTTCACCAGACTTCTACGAGATTGTGCTCATGGTTGACGCTGATACGAAGGTTTTCCCCGACAGTTTGACGCACATGATTTCGGCCATGGTCAAAGATCCTGAGATTATGGGCCTCTGCGGCGAGACAAAGATTGCCAACAAGCGTGACTCGTGGGTGTCGATGATCCAAGTGTTTGAGTACTTCATCTCTCACCACTTGTCTAAATCCTTTGAATCCGTCTTCGGTGGTGTGACTTGTCTTCCGGGTTGTTTCTGCATGTATCGCATCAAAGCTCCCAAAGGCGCACAGAACTACTGGGTACCGATCCTTGCCAACCCGGATGTCGTCGAGCACTACTCGGAGAATGTGGTGGACACGCTGCACAAGAAGAACCTTTTGCTTCTCGGTGAAGATCGCTACTTGTCCACGCTGATGCTCAAAACATTCCCCAAGCGTAAACAGGTGTTTGTGCCGCAGGCTGTGTGCAAAACGATTGTGCCCGACCAATTCAGCGTGCTCCTATCGCAGCGTAGACGATGGATCAATAGTACGGTCCACAATTTGATGGAGCTTGTACTGGTGCGGGACCTGTGCGGGACCTTCTGCTTTAGTATGCAGTTTGTGGTCTTCATTGAACTTGTGGGCACTCTTGTCTTGCCTGCAGCTATTGCGTTTACATTCTACTTGAGTAAGTGATTGATTCAGACGTTGTTGGGGTGCAAGTTTGCTAACTCTGCGGTGTGTAGTTGCGATTGCCATCAAAGCCGCCGTCTTACACACGGCGGCGCCCGTGATTCCACTGGTTCTGCTGGCGCTCATCTTGGGTCTGCCGGCTGTTCTCATCGTCGTCACAGCCCACCGTTGGTCCTATGTCGCGTGGATGTTTGTCTACCTGCTGTCGCTACCCGTCTGGAATTTTGTGCTACCGACATACGCGTACTGGAAATTCGATGACTTCAGTTGGGGAGATACTCGCAAGACGGCTGGGGAGAAGACGAAGAAGGCGGGTCTGGAATACGAAGGAGAGTTTGACAGCAGCAAGATCACCATGAAGCGATGGCACGATTTTGAAGCAGGTACGTTTTGCAAGATATTGTTTTTGACAGGGATGCAAGCATGACTGACTCTTTGGGTTGCACAGAACGACGGCTCAAAACACCAAACAGCGGTAAGAACAGCAGTGCCTGGCAATCACAGCCAACGCACTCGCAAATGTCCGAGTACTACGGACACTGAAAACGGTCACTCGCATATTATTCCTGTATTTTTTTTCTCATCTCTGCATTTTGGCGTTTACGCATGTGATGTAGGTCGAGGGACAGCACGACAAAGGGTGCAGCAGAATGGTGTGGAGGGAAGGTGCCTGCATTGTTTCTTGTGGTACATTGCTTCGCTGTACAGCTAGCTAGAACATGTTTGCATATTGGTTTCATATTTTTTTCTCTCGTTTAAAGCAAAGAAAGAAAGTAATTTGTGGAGCGTTTTATTGTTCAAGGGTGGGCCGATCCGGGCGGTCGTTTAAGGGACCTTGTGGTACGCATGCAAGGGAGGGGAGGGGACTCGAGGTCGGTCCCACGTGGTAATGTCGGTGAAGGATAGTGGTAGTGGTGGGTTGTCTACCGTCTACGTGTGTGTGTGTGTGAGAGAGAGAGAGAAAAGCACGGAACCCGTCGTTAATTCACTGTAATAATCGTCGTCGTCTGATTCCTAGATACATATGAAGGTTCTCCCACATTTTCACTTGGCATCCTATCCCCTCTTCCCCCACAAGAACGACGATGATGATGACGATGACGATGACGATGATGACAACGGGACATGGACGAACACGCAATGTCTGACCCCATGAAAAGCATTGACATGTCCTCGCTTCCCCCTCGTTGGGTTATGAGGGTCGACGCATGGTGGTACGGCGTGTTAGGCGAGCTACAACTAGAGAGAAAGAGCAAGCAAGCAAAGCAAAACACACATGGTTGGGTGGTTTTGGGGGTTTAGAGGATATTCGTTTTATGTGTGTTCAGCAGCAACAACAACAGGGTCCGGGTCTCGGTCCCGGTCCCGGCCGACGACAGCGGCAGCGGCGGGGGCGCCCGTTTTCGCGCGCGCAACAGCAGCAGCAGCAGCGACGATATTTGGAATCTGGAGCGAGCGAGCTAGGAGGGGGAGGGGGGCGGCTTTGACAAAAAAAAGCATTGACTGACCCGCTTCTCTCCGTCTGTCTGTCTGTCTGTCAACGGGGGAAGGCACGGGTGCGACGAAGATTCGCGAACCACCCCCGGGTGTGGGCTGCTTGGGAAGGCGGCGGGTTCCCCATTGGGATGTGTGTGTGAGTGAGAGAGGGAAGGACGACGTGCGTTGGGCCTTGGTCGTGGGTTACACAGTGGGGGAGAAGGGGGTCGCAAGTCTTGTTTTGTTTGCTGTGCGTGCTTTTACTGTCTATTTTGCTTGCTTGGGTTGCTTGCTTACTTGACTTTTTTTTTTTTTTTTTGCTTTTCTTGTGCACCGTACGCGCGGGGGGGTCTTGTGTCTTGTGTCTTGTACACAATAACGTATATCTTGATGTGTGGATGTTTAGGGAGTATACATGTAGATGGTGCTATGCTACATACATATATGGACGTAGGTGTGTATTTAATGGAGACTTGTTTGTCGTCCATGTCCTCAAGTACTCGCCCGCCGTGGATATGCATGCGGAGCTATGTATATAGGATTGTGAAGGATGGCATATGTAAGGAGTACATGTATCCATCAGCATATGCGTCGAAACGACTACGTAGGCGAGTAAACATGTATTATGCCTGCTTGTGCGTGCGCAGTGCTGTGCAGTGCTGTGCTGTACAGCGCTGTGCGAAGAGGCAGAGGGTACAAAAGGTGGGGAAGGGCCTGCTTTGCTGCGTGTGGCTTGATGTCGTACCGCATCGTCTGGAGAAAAGCACCAGATGGTGACAGGTACAATGCCCATGCATCCATGTGTACAGTATGCACATGGGAGAAAAGGGACTTGTTGTGGGAAGACGAGGACGCGATACCTCACTTTACATAGTTGGGTAACTAACGTAGATGATGCATACTTAGCACCGGTAGTTGACATGCCATGGTGAATTGGCCTGGCCTGTCCTGTCCTGTCCTGTCTTGTGCCGGCTGTGCTAAGAATTATGCCCCTCGAGTTCGTTCCAGAATCCCGACCCACTCACTCGCCCACGGCAGAAAGGAAGCGAAGGAAAGGACCCCGTTGGTCATCTTACTCTCTCACCTCTTCGTGCGTGGACCGCTCCTCCTCACCCCATAACTTATTCTTATTCCCTCCTCGCCCGCCGCCTTATTGTTCCAGCACGCCCTCCCCTCTGCGCTCGGCAACGGGGGCGCTGGATCCGTTTCTCCTGCGCAAAGAAAAGGCTTTTGCAACTCCCGAAGCTGCATGCTTCGCGACACCCACCCCGCATAATACTGTAGGGCACGGCATACCCAAGCTGGCTGCACCCCTAGGTCGTCTGCATCGCCCGCATCTCCCGCCATCGCCCCGATAGCCTACAGTACATACCTACACTACCTACCTACTGTACTTGCGTGCCTGCGTGCCTGCGTGCCTGCCATCGCCGCCGCCTCTCTGCTGCTGTCATCCCCCATCTCCCGTTTCATTTGCGCCGCTTTGCTCCTTCTTCCCCACATCGCTGCCGTGCGGCGTGTACATGTCGAGCCGCCTCGCCCACCCTCTCACCACAGCACCACCTACCGTCTACTGCCCGCTTAGCCGCTCTATGCGGTACCCTACTACTCACCCTACTTACCCTCCAAAACATCCGCTTCCCCCCCGTCCAACAAGTCGCCACTTCTAATTGTCTGCTTTCCTTTGTCTCTTTTGCTCTATTTCGGTTTTGTCTTTTGCTGCCCAAGTGCAGAGTTCGGATCGCTAGTTAGTCGGGCCTGGCTGTCGTTGGATGGGACACCCAAACTTCGATGGCCAGCTCATCCCCCCACGCACATAGTGAGCACTTCTTCGCCACCAACTCGGAAAATCCATCGCCCGCTTCTTCTTCTCCCTCCTCTTCCCCCAACTCCTCTGCCGCTACCGTACAGATCGCTATTCCTTCATCCATATATCCAGCGGATCCATTCCAACAAGTGACGAGCCAACCGCCTTCACCAAACGGTATCTCGGCCGCGGCTATACTCGCCACTTTGTCTGACAGTAGGCCTTCGAGTAGCCACGTCGGGCATATCCACGCATTTTCCGACGACGATGAACCTGGGGGTATCTCTTTGACAAATTACATAGACAGCTTCAGTGCTCCCGAAGTGCCCTTTGCTTCGCACCATGCCCCTGAAGACCCCGGCGACGCCGCCCAAGTGTCCATGGACCAGACACCGTATACCGCTCTGGATCAGCATGCTGCTGCGCTAGAGGCCCTCACTATGGAGCAGTTACCCACCCCTTCTCTACCCATTCCAACCCCGGACAACTTGGACGCTATAATGTCAATTACATTTTCCGGTCACCAGGACTTTGTACCTAGCACATACGAGGAGCATTTGAGCATTCACGACACTACGGCCTTCTTCGACATCACGAGTTTCTTCCAGTATTATGCGCGCCTGCCCAAAGCACTTTGTCCATCTCTAGAGATCGTGCAACCCCCGGAAACCGTCACGAGAGAAGACTTGAATGGAGACAAGTGCGACTTCCAAGGCATTGATTGGACCGAGCGCGCACCTCGCTCTGATATTCGCGCACAAAGGGATAGTTTTGAGAAGGCGAAGATACGACACAGGGTTTTTGAGGGCCATGGGATCACTCATTCGCACCGGCTGCGCAACACCGAGGACTACTTTGCTTTCCAGAGAATGAATACTAGGCATCGGGTCATCTATCCTCATTTTCAATTGCGCAATCTCATGACTGCCCTGTCGCGGAATGATATCATCTACGCTACCAAAAAAGCCATATTGCGAACGGATGCGCTGGGATCGCCTGCTGTGCCAATAATCGACCTACAGAAGCGTCTGTTGAACGGTTCCCCTTGTCAGGTCACTACTCTTGCCGCTCAAGACAATGTCTTGATTGCGGGTGGGTTTGAAGGAGACTACGCAATAGCAGACCTCTCTTCTACCAGCGAGGAATCCGTCCATTATGGTATGATCAAGGACTATTCAGCTGAATCCAAGTCGTACATATCGAACCATGTCCACATGTTCAACTCGCGGACATCCTACACCCCGCAGGCCGTACTGTGTTCAAACGATTATCGTCTTCGTGTCTTGGACTGCACCACCGATACGTTCATACATTCGTTCATGTATCCCACGGCAGTGAACTGTTCGGCAACGAGCCCTGACGGTCGGATGCGTGTCATCGTGGGTGACTTCCACGAAACACTCATCGCGAATGCGGAGACAGGCCAGCCATTCGAGACTCTCAATGCGCACTCCGACCACGCATTTGCCTGCGCGTGGGCAGACGACGGCATACATGTTGCTTCCGCCGCTCAAGACTCCACCATCGCAGTGTGGGATGCGCGGTTCTGGCAACGGCCACTCGTGGTCATGCCTTCGGAACTCTCCATCCCCCGCGTTCTCCGCTTCTCCCCCATCGGCAGCGGGCCTCGTGTTCTCATTTCGGCCGAAGCAGACGACTACATCAGCATCATCAATGCGCAAACGTGGGATTCGAAACAGGTCTTCGACTTCTTCGGCCCAGTCGCGGGCATCAGCATGACGCCGGACGGGCAGTCCCTCTTCGTAGCCAACAGCGACCGCCGGTTCGGCGGCATCATCGAGCTCGAGCGCACTGGAAGGGCTGGGCACGACGCAGCATCGCGGGCGCGGTCGAGGTGGACGGGGGATGATACGTACGCGGGCGACGACATCAGCGACGACTTCGAACACGCTGACTGGGGCGGCGATTCGGATATGGAGGTTGATCCTCGTGTAATGAATAATGCGAGCGCGAGGGAGAGGAGAGGTGTCGACCTGGGCGACTTTGTCATATGACACGGACCTTGTAGATGTGATTTTTTTTTAGTGTTCGTGTGCGTGTGCGTGTGTCTCTTAAAGCGGGGGGAGGGAATTTATACCAGGAGTTTTTTTTTTTTTTTTTTTTTTTTTTTT
>KZ805302.1:0-15162 GCA_003073855.1 Periconia macrospinosa
TTTTGGCATTTACTCATGTATGTATTTCCTTTTTTTGGGGGTGGGGGGGTTTAAGGAGTGGGATGGGATGGTATAGCAGTTATTTAAGTATTGATCCTGAGGAGAGAGAGAGGTCACTTAGCTAGCTGTTTAGGGGGGGGTTCTTTGTTGTTTCGTAAATCTGATATGTAATGTAGGGTGATGTTAAGGATGGGAAGTTTCGGATCCTTTGCTTTTTTTGTTGTTGTCGTTGTTATGAGATAGAAGTACGGGTAGGTGGGTTACTTTATTGCAGGCTTTGGTGTGGAAGTGGGAAGTGGGAAGTGGAGTGGAGTGAGTTTGTTGGGTATCGTGTTAGTTGGGAAGAAGTAAATAAAATGTGTTGATGGAAAGGAATTAAAGAAGGGAGGGAGGAATGACGACTTTTTCATGTGAGATGGTTTTAGAAACTTTTTTTTTTCAAGCATTGGCATGCGTTACTTTCTACTTGGACAACATTTGATGATGTGTATATCGGCGTCCAACTTCAGTCAAGACTTACACAACCCTTCCCTTCCGTCCCTTGTCGACATACAGACAAAACATGGAAAAATCCCCAATCTAGCAATCTACAAGACACGTATCATCACATTTACTTCGCGTTTCTCACATGCAGATGTCATGCCTCACCGATGCTCTTGACGTACATCTTTACCGAGCCTTGGGTAGCATTCAGCGAAGAGAGCACTGCATGTCCACATGTACCCCAGGACAAAGACGCGCATGAGGGCGACGTTCGACAAGGCGCTTACGGATGTCGTGGAGTTAGAAGGATTAGGACAGGATGCAGGGGGAGTGAAGCTGCAGTTTGTGCGACATGCCGTTTGGTTGTTGATCTTCGTTGAACACGAGTCACATGTGTTGGAAGATCTGGCGTCTTGATTCCTCTTGGCTTAGCATCACTATGATGTTGGCATATAGCTGGTTAGATGATTGGTTTCTCAGAAAGGAAGAGGGTCATGGAGGTTGGCTGATTAGTTAATCGGAAAAGGAAAGTGGCATCAAAGGAGTGGGTTAGTTGGAGGAGGTAACAAAAGGATTCCTCATAACTAGTCGTTCTACGCGGTCCTATGGCGTTTCAAGTGCTTTACGATCGCCCTGCTCACATGATGGTTTGCTTTTTGCCTGCATGTCGCCGTCTTGCCATCCCCTAAATTTGATTCATGGCAATCGGAGTTACCGGAATAGGATAGTAGCGAGTGGGCTGATCTTGATGATGATGACAGTGAGGAAGGACGGTCAGACAATGCGAGAAGCGGAGAAGGATGTCGTGGTACTGTGCCGTGCCGTGAGCAAGGAGTAGGAGAGAAACATGATGGACAGTTATGATCCTTCCACTGTTTCGGCCCATCTATGTTTGCCCTTTGCCCTGGTTTCAGTGGATGTGATGCGTGGAAAGTGATGTGCCCAGGATGGAGTATCGCATTAGTGGAGAGGAATCTAGAATATTTTCCTTTGGTGAGGCTATGGAGAATCGAATAGATGGCTTGGTTGATTGGGAAACCGAGGAGAAGCTTTTTAGTGAGGCGTCCGGGTAGATAGAGTGATTGGAGAGGTACATGTATGACGGCAGTTGAGCTTAGCTCAGATAAGTGGTCCTTCAGCCAGCCTTGGATTACTTTGTTATTTCCGGCGACGGGGAGAGTTTCTGTTTGACGGGTAGATGTATGGGGCGTTTTTCCAACCGGGTGGCCTATTGGTGAGTGGGTGGGTTATAGAGAAAAAGGTCACGGTGTTACTTGTGCGATATGGTTGGGGTTTTCTCAACCGTAAGATGCGGTGGTCTTGTATACGCTCTTATGCTCGCTCGCTCAAGGCAGGAAGGTAGCAACTGTGGAAGATGGAATCCCATTCCGTGGGAGTGGTTGGTTTCGCCGGAATCGGTTGTGGAAGGGTTAGTCAAGCATGATCCCTTTTACTTTCTGTTCTGTTCCGTAACCTCATTATCACTCTTGTGTGGGGGGTGAAGAGGATGGATGAGGGAACGAGCACCTTTTACTACATGCTGAATAGAAGTGGGGGGTTTCTTTTTTTTCGGACTTGCTTGGCCCGGTCGGTCAGTGGCTCGGGCATACTTTGGTGATGTGCATGGTAAGACGCTGTGACTCGTCGCCCTATCGTTTGCGCCTTGAAAGAGAAAACGTGGGTTCCACTCTTGCCCATGTCTCGTCAGTTTCTTGCCTTGCCATTCTCTTTTCATCCATTTTGAGTTCCACTCTTATTCTTTTTTTTTTCTTTGCCGCCCCTTCGGGTGTTGCAGTGCACACGACGGAAGATGGGACGCCGCATTCTGGGGCGAGTAATTTCCTACACACAGTAGGTTCCGAACGAATGAATCATCACGATTGCCGTTGATCAGTAACGCACCAACACGACAACGGCCCCCTTGAGTCAGGTACGTTCTACGAATAATGTTCCGATGAGCGAATCCGATCCGCATGCCCTGAGCTGGAACATGGAGCGAGGGAAAGGCATGTTATAGTCGGGCATGGCATCTTTAGACGGAGCGACTATACAGGATCAGGTGGGAAATAGAGAGGAGTGAGTAGGCGGCGAGTATCATGGATGCAGTCTATGTTTCGCAGCCAGGTAGTAGCAGGCGGAGTGTTTGACACAAGCGACAGCGAGTGCGATGAAGCACGATGAAGCGCGATGTCAAATCACGTAGCGAGAGGGTTATTTTTTGTTGCCAGGGTTGTTGAGATCGGCGATATTATTGAGCGTGTGTTTATTGATTTTTAGTTTTGCGAGTTGGGGTTTGAGTGGTGGACAGGTGACGATGGGGGTACATGATGATGAATCATGATGGAGGATGAAGACGGAGAAGGGAAAGGCAATTTGCGGGCTGAGTGTTGATGGAATGGAATGGAATGTTGGCATCGTGTCCCGGAGCCGTGGGGCATGGCATGGCATGGCTGTTTGCAGGTGGTGTGTCCGGTGGTGTGGTGTGGCAGGTGCAAAAGTGAGGCTGTCGACGACGGGTGGGATGGAATCGATGGATCAAATGAATACGCGACGCAGATGCAAAGCAACGCAAAGCAAAGCGGCTTGGATCCGAGCAGCCCCATTGAGGCTAAGCGACGCTGAGTGGTAGCGAGATTGGCTGGCTGGCAGGCAGGCTGCCCCCCGTGGTGCCCCCAATTCCTTTCGGTTTTCCCGTCGCAGCGTATCTAGGTAGCCTACGGTGGGTCTCTACATAGTACTGATTCCTGACATGGCCGGTAAGTTAGCTACTTGTACAATACGTGCAATTATACCTGCTGCACACTGCACACGTCCTCTGTCTGGCCTGGAAGGAGTGGAGCCGGTTCCTTCTGGCGGTGTGCAGCCCAGGATGGCCTGCGTTCCGCTTCACAATCGACCGTTGCAGCCGCATGCTCCACGCCAACCGTGGCCTCCTGCCTGCACTCGAGCACTCGTGCACTCGCGCACTGCGCTGCGCCGGCCGGCCCATCCCCATCCCCATCCCCACGAGCGAGTCCAGCCAGCGTAGAGCCAGCGTACTTTAGCATTTTGCATCAACACTTTCGGCCTTGGTCCAAGCAACCGTCTTTGATCCAAATCAAATCATATATGCAAGGGCCCCGTCCCTTCCCACGCTGCCTGCCCTCCTTCCTCTCCTCCTCTCCCTCTCCCTCTCCTTCCCACCAAACCATCCATCCATCCATCCATCCATCCATCCATCCATCCACTCCCCTGCGCTGCACCACACCACCACACACTTACATCACACGCCTTACATTACATTGCCCTCAACACTACGCTACGCTACGCTACATACCACCTACCTACTTGTCGACAATCCAACCTTGCAGTGTCCTACCTTGCCTGCCCTGTCCTGTTGTGCCTATCCCACCTACACCTCACCTCGTCAGAGTTGACTTGAGACCCGTTGTTACTGGCTTGTTGTGCCATCAACCACTCCAAGAATAAGCCCTTGAGTTTCCTTGTCCGTCTCTCTTACTCTGCTCTGCTCTGCTCTTCTCTTCATTTTTTAATTTTCTTGTTCCTCTGCTTTGCTCTCGGCAGCCAAGCATTCTTCCTTCTTTCTTTCGAAGCTCCTCATCGAGCTTCCTTCCGCAAACGTCTTTCCTATATAAACCATCTGTTTTCCTTTCAAGCCTGGCTTGTTTTCCTATCATGTCGCTTCGACATACGTCTTGACCAATCTTCGCCTTCTCGCAAAACCAAACAGTCGCCACCGTTTCCCATGAGAAAGGTAATTTCTGTTGTACCTTTCCTCCAAGCGCGACCATCCTATACTGTACTCCGTTTCGCAATCCGTTCGTCTGACTCGACTCAACCAGCTGCTTTTGGCGGCCAACCGATACACGTCAAACAAGCGTGAACACGTCTTCTGCTTGTGTTTCTACAAACCAGGTGCTTTCTTGTATGGTTTGGTGGCTGACTCTGTCGCAGTGAAGGGGCAACACGGGCGCTTTACTTCACGTTGCGCTTGCATCACAATTACCACCTGACACAACCGCCTCACAAGCAACCTTCCCTTCATCAGTCTTCTATATAATGAAGGCCCACCATTCACTCAAGAAAGGCTGTGACGGTTACTCGCGAGAAGTCGTCATGGGTGCCCAGACGCCAGAAACTGCTGGGGACTGTGTTCCTTACCGACCTGCCGAGACGTACTGCTCTCTACCTACCGCCGCCGCCGCCAACGTTGATGACAGGAACGGCGTCTTAAACACATCGACATCTCCATCCTCACCGTGGAATCCTCCAGGACCTACCGACTACGAGCCCGAAGTGCCAACGGAGAGCAAGAGCAGGAGTTCAAGCAAAGAAGAGTATCCAGGTTCAACGTCGAACATGTCCTTTGCCGATGAAGAGAAAGATATCCCAGAGCAACTGGCCGATCTGCTCATGGTCATCATCTCGGGACTGGAAGGTGCAGAGTTAGGAGATGCATTTCTGGTTGCTGCCGACCAACCACCCGTTACGAAGCAATCACTTGGCGAACTGGACGTCCTGAACATAATGAACAACATCACATTACGACATGATGTTAATTTCGACAAGGATTTGAGCTATCGACCAAATCTGGATGGGCCAAAAGGTCACGAAAAGAGGAAGGTTTCGGATAAGTTCTGGACCGCGCTAGTTGCTGAGTTGGAGTTGTACACATGGCTGTTCCACATGAAATCTTCAATATCGAAAGCCGAAGAAGCAAAGTGGACCACTTTTGTGCAGCATGCTCAACGTAGGATACCGACCCTATTCAAGACTTTTCACGACATCTTGGAAAGCCTGGTACCGGACCGGGATCATGCAAGACTCAAAGAGCATTTCGATGTGTCCATGTTGATGCAGGAGATTCAACGTGGAGTTTGTGATCTGGTCAAGCGAGTAGAGTGGGTTGCTACCTTACTCAAGGAACATTGCGCTCCAATGCGGGATGGGCTTGTTGATAAGATGGTGCAAACTACAAGAGATGGTGTGGCAACAAATAACACATCCCAGATCGTTGCTGGATTGAAAGAGCTGTTGGGGATACTGGAAGCCATGAAATTAGTACGTTTCGATCCCAAGTGAAGCCGAGCGTGGGTGGAAAGAAAGCTGACATGCATGAAGGACGTTGCAAATCATCAAGTGAGGAATCTCAAGACACGCCTCATCGAAGAGACGATCAATTTCGAAAAGTGCTATCACCTGGATCGACTTGTCAAAGGCCGATCAAAAGTGAACTTGAACGCGGCGCAAAGGTGGTGGATGCGAATCTCCCAACGGTCACAGAGATCCAATCCTACAGCAAACGGCCCGTCCTACTCTGCACTTGAAGTCTTCACGCAAACAATCGTCGATCATCTTTTTGCACCAGAGACCGACTTGCCTGATACGTTCCATCTGGATCGGAATAGGTTGTGGGTGCTCCAATCGGAAATCGACGATCTTGTTCACTTCGAAATCTGCTTCGACGTGTTCGAGCAGTGCCTCAAAGGGTTTCGGTACAACGGTCCCGTCACCGACACTGCACGATCCGAACTACGAAATGCACTTTCAGCGATTGCTGGCGACCGTGCTGCACATACGCCGGGATCATGGGTCTCCCACTCTGGGGCCTTGTCACTCGAGATATACCGACAGGCCACTCATGTCGCCGGCCTTCGATTCGAGTGCGATGCACACGAGCTCCAAAGAGCACAAGAGCATCTTCAGATGATGTTCCAGGAGTACTTTTCATCTTATGCATACAAAGTCCGGGCTGTTGTCCTCTCGCAAGTTCTTGCGTGCACTAACAAGTACTCGAACGCCACTCCTATCGAGCTTTTCAACTGCCTCGTAACGTCGCCCTTTCCAGCGTCTCTGCCTTTACCGCCTCGTGAGGCCTCTCCTCAATTATCCACCAATACGTTATCATTCTTCGCCGACCGCCTCGCCGATATCACCAATCGTACTACCCACATTATCCTCCTTCACTGGCGCGTATGGAACCCCATAGCGTACGTCACGTTCGACAAGAACCTTCCTCCCGCGACCGAACACTCAATCAATCCTCCTTCCCCTTCAGTAACGCCACCAACAACGGCCACCACCGTTACGCCCCACCAGTTTCAGATACCGCACATACCACACTCCCGCATGCACAGCAAACAGCTTTCGATAACCACATCGACAACGTCTTCAGCGCCTTCCTCCCCGCACCTTCTCCACGGCATATCAGCGCCAACGCCTCCACCGACTCTTCACACAAATTTTTCATCGCCGGGGGCTGCGACGCCATCTGCACTGACGAGGATGAAGAGGACATTGGATCCCGAGTTGACGGATGAGGTGACGAAGAGTAAGTGTCATAGCTCTGAGCGTGAGAGGACGCCTGAGTCTTGAGGGGGTGTTTGTCAAAAGGGGGGAAGAAAGAAATTGAATTTGTGGGTAGCTCTGTGTTTGGCGTTCGTGAAGGTCGTTTTATGTTTGGTTTTGTTCTTCTATTTCTTTTGGGGTGCGTGCGGGAGACTGACAGTTGAGGTTTTGTTGTTCGGTTTGACAATACCTTATTTTCTTTTGTTTCTCCTTGCGTTTTCTTTGCTTGCAGAAATCTAGGGTTTGGTCAAGGATATCGTTTGGGTTGCATGGTGAAGGGCGTTGGACCAACTTTTTCCTCTCTTGTTTTTTTATTTTTACTTGAACACTTGGATGATTCTTTCACGGAGTTTGGAACTTGGGTCTTCCGTAGCATTTTTTTTTCCGTAGAATGTCGTTACTATCTTAAGGATCTTGGAGTTTATCTGCGGGGTTGCTTTTTTGTTTTCAATTTTCAGAGCTCTTTGCTTTACTTTACCTCTCTGGGCGTGCGTGATAGGTAAGTATATTGTAGGTATGGGGTGCTTTTTCTTTCTGGACTCGAGATATCCATTTTTTCGCTGAAGCTTTTTCAATTCTTTCTTCTTTCTTCTTTTATTTGTTTTTTCTTTTTTCTTTTTTTTAACAAAAAAACATTTTTCTTTTTTACTCTCTTCTTCTATCACTTATCTAGCTAACCATATCTCTCCTCTCTTGATTTACATTTTGTATATCACCCATGATTCTCCTCCTCCTCCTCCTTCTTCTTCTTCTTCTTCTTCTTCTCCTTCTCCTCACCTTTCTATAGGGGTGGTGGGTACATGTATAAATACCCAGAGCCTAACTTTTTCTTTTCTTTCTTCTTCCTTCTTCCTCTTTTCTTACCACAAAACTTAACGAAAAACTTCTTCCTTCTTCTTCCTCCTAAATTACATCATACTAACAAAAAAAGAAGCAGCATCATTTTAGCAGGGCAGAAGGTAGGGTTTTTAGATTAAAACAAAAATGCCGCGCGGGGAGATTAAGATGGAGAATAAATATGTTAGACATAGGCATGGCCGCATGACGCCTTTTTATCTTTCTTTCTAAGGCTATGTAGAAAAGTAGAGATTAGGAGGAATGAGTAAGAATTGGAGAAATGATAAGAATTGGAGTGAGGGAGTGAGTGAGGGATAAAAGAGGTTCACTTGTAAGTAAGTAGGGTGTGTACAGGTAGTAGATGTGGGTAGTGGATAAATTGTGATTCTTTTTTGAAGTTTTTTTTTGGGGTTGCCGTTTTAAAAAACTAAGTGTGAAATAATGGGTTTGAGTTGGAATGAATGATTGATGGTAGATGGTAGATAGAAGGGTAGATGGGTAGGTGGTTGAAACAAAATGTTTTGTTTTGTTTTGTTTATGGCATATGTTAGGTTTGATAGGGCTTGTTTGTTTCTGTGTGGGTGTAGGTGTTTGGGATTTAGGGAAAATGTGATGAGGTACTTTTACTATGAAGGGGTTTTTCTTTTGTTTTGGAAGTGTTTTTGGAAATTAGGAGATAGGGCTGGTGACTTATTGCGTAATCAGTGAGGATGTGGAATTTGGTGTATTGTAGTTTGTTGGTACGATACTGATGTACTTACTTTTGTAGATTAGCGTAGGGGTGTTGGGGTTTTTTGGGTGGTAGTGGTTGAGGGAATAATGATTCAGTGTTGTTGGTGAGCGAGTATTTGGATTTTAATTGCAATCAGGTGATGTTGTTTAGGGAAAAGTATACCTTGGAATTCAATTTAGAGTATTTCTAAATAAACTAGGTACTGTGTTTGTCTTAATGTACTATTAGCAAGTCTGCAGGTGCATCAACACAAAGTTGAAAGCGAGTTGTTTGTTTTAAGCGCTACCAAGTGTGGGAAATCATTCATAAGTTTTCTTTACTAAGGTTGGTTTCGCTGGAGAAATAAATAGCGTGGAGCTAAATCTATGTTGACGTAGTGAGTTTACTTCTATTGTGGATAGTTAATGAAGCTATCGATAACACCGCCTTAACAGTGGGGAAAGTACAACCGGGGTGATGACGCACAGACACTATTTTCCTCTTAACACAGGTTCATGATTGCTCAATCCACCCTCCAAACAAAGCGATACACATCTCCACAGTAACAACGCATACCCATACCCTCCATTCACTTTCAACCCCACCAATTAAACAAACCCCCTCGTTTCTACCGCCACACTCCTGACGAAGCGTCAACGTTCATCTTCACCTCTCCATATCCTCACCCCACACGTCCTGCCGCACAAGGCCTTTAAGATACACGCCCCCCACCGCAAAGGGAAACATGTCGAACCCCTCTACAGTACCGTCCTCACAAACCTCGACGCCGCAAAATGGAAGTGTCACGATCACCGAGACCCCAGCCCAGCCCGTCCTCCGTCTCTCCGCACCTTCAGGAACGCTTCGACTGCGCGCTGGGCCCGAGGAACGGCGGCATATACAGTGGGCGGAGGACGTAGTAGATAATGAGGGGATGGGAAAGAAGTCTTCAAAAGGTACGCCGCCCCACTATTCACCTGATCTCTTCTTGCATTCCCTTTTCCCGATCACGTCCAACCTTGCTTGCTCACCACCTCTCCATGCTCCCCCCAAAAATTAGAAAAACATTAAGTTAACCATCAAACAGTATGCTGTATATACCACAAGCCCCGCGAAGTCGGCGAGTCCTCCGACGAATCAAGTTCAGACTCCTCCTCGTCAGATGAGGCCAGCGACAGCGAACCAGATAACAGCACCGCGCGACCAGCCTCGGGGGCGAAACGAGGGGCCGCATCTCGGGGCCGTCGTAGTCGTCGACAACCATCACCGCCGCATAACCATGACCACGATGGCGACGAATGCGATCATAATCATGAGAATGATGATGGTGAAAATGGGAAGGCCAAGAAACAGCCACGCCAGAGGAGAAAACCGAGTCCGAATGCATATGAAAAGATGCCGAAGAATCAGAAATAGACCTTGTGACTTGTTGGCGGACGGAAGAGGTGTGGGTGGTGTGATTGAGTGAGCCTCGAAGAATTAAAGTAAAATGGGGAGTATATGCATGTGTTTGGTAAATGTCGGTGGGAAAATGTGTTGCATGTATAACGAATTCCCTTTTGTTCTATGACTACGGATGAGACAAGAAACGAAACCTCCTTCCCACTCTCTTTTTCCAAAGGGATCTTGGATACAACGGTAGCACGCATTTATTGGGGAATTGAAAAAAGCAAAGGAACACACCATACATCAACATTAAAATCATGGGTCGGAGAAGGAGGAGGAAGTACAATGACCCAATCGCTTGGCGTCTGCATTTGCATCATCATGGCGAGGAAGACTAGAGAGCACAGGTAGATACGTAGATAAATGGTTGCGTTACAAATAAAGATGTCTTTATTAACACCATTGCTACTGTTCCAATCGCAAAAGGTATACTTGGAAGTTGGATGTGGTTGATGGGATCTTGGGAATTCTGGCTCTGAGTTGGATATTTAGATATGGCTACCATATGTATGGTGTGTTGTATGGTTCTTGGGGTTATAGGTGTTTAGTGAGAAGGTACCTAAATGTATAGAAAAATAGACTTCTGTTGAGTCTTGGATCAATTCTTAATGGGGCATGTAAACATTGCAAAATGCACTGGAGGGGGCATTGGAAGGGAGAGGTTGTGATACCTTTGTGTTATGATTGTTGGATGGGTGGAAAGGAAGTGAATGCCAACCACCCTTTAATTAATAATCTAGAATAATACCTCACGTCCCTGACCGTGGCCAAAAATTACTCAGAGTGTGAGGAGAAACCAGCGGAAACAAAAAGCAAAAACCAAATATCCCATGTCTCTCCTCATTTCCATCATAGCAACACCCCCCAAAAAAAAAATCATCCAGTCATTGATACCTTTGTCACAACAATTTTTCAAAATCACGTCGTCAGTACAACCTCCCCCACCCACAGCGTCACCTCTTTAAAGAACCTCCTCCATTCCAAAGGATCCCCACTAGCCTTGACGAACCTGACCTCGCTCATCTGCTGCCCATCAAACCACACCCTCTCAATGACAATATGCCCATTCAGCCCCTGTCGCCGCCCATCAGCCATCTTCACCCGAATACTCGCCTCGCCTAGCCGCTCCCACTCCGCTTCCTGCTCCGCGAGCGATTTGTTTGCTGTGAGAGACGGCACGGGCACGTTGACTCTGTGGAGGGCGTCGCAAAGGAGCGGAATGATGTGCGAGATCGTTACCGGCGATATGAAACGAGCGAGCGAATAATGCGGCAGGATGTCATTGAATCGGTTGGCAGCTTGCGTGAGGGATAACGGAACACCGGGGGTGGCTTTGAATTGAGACATGGAGGGTTCCTGACTTAACATGTCTTGCGTGCTCTGGGAGAGTTGCGCGGAAGATTGGATGGGTGCCTTTGATGGCTGCGAGGCGGACATGCCGTCATGTGAGGCGAGACGCGGTGGACGCTCCCAGTCGAAGGGTGTGTCTGCTATAGGGGTCTCGGGTTGCGTGGAGGTAATCTTGAGTCCGGAGGAAGGCTCCGCGCGGGAGCGGTGCGGTGTTGAGTCAATTTCCATGGCGTCGGGGTCTTGTGAAGGTTGGGAAAATCCTCGTTGTGACTGCGAGGGTGGTTGGGACAAATCAATGTGGAGGTGTGAGAGCATTTGAGTAGCCATCTCCACACGATTCTTTCTCTTGCCGTTTATGAAGGGGTTGTCTCGCGTGAACCAAGGATGCGTTCGTATTTCGTCGAGGGTGAAACGCTGCTGTGGGTCTACCTTCAGCATCCCTCGTAACAAGGAATATAGATCCGGCGGAATTTTAGCCCAGAGTTCATCGCTGGATCGCCCATCCGTGTCCACGTATTCTTTGTATTCCCAACTGTTCATCGTCGGCTCGTCCCAAGGCGTGTTGCCCACCATCAACACGAATAGTACAACGCCACAACTCCAGATATCGCAAATGTTTGGCATGTATCCATTGTCCAGTAAATCATTCCTCTTGCTTTTTCGGCCGTTGACCACTTCCGGTGCGATATAAGGTGGACTTCCACAGATTGTATTGCAGAGCCGTGACTTTCCATCCTTCTTGAACAGTGCTGCAAGCCCAAAGTCGGCAAGCTTCAAGTCTCCATCCTCTCCCAATAATACATTTTCCGGCTTGAGGTCTCGATGGGCGATGCCCTTACCGTGCATATAACTGACCGCACTGATCAACTGCGTGAAGTAAAAGTGGGCAATGTCTAGCGGCAAGCCCTCGTCGGCCTCCACTTTATCAAACAAGTCACCGCCTTCCGCAAGTTCCATGGCAATCCATGTCCAAAGTTGATCTTCCCCATGGCCCAGATGTTGTATGATATTTTGATGTTTGCCGAGATGTGCATGGAGTGTTACTTCCATGTTGATTTGTTTCGGGGTCAGGCGACCTTGTCTGAAGGCATGATCTTTGTTGATGAACTTTATGGCAATGACTGGATTTCTTCGGCCGAGAGGAATGGCTTTGCGTACGGAGGCATATGCACCTTGGCCGATAGTCTTGCTGATGAGCTGGAACGGGAGGTCGGCGGGCAAAGGTGCCATTTGACTCTATCAGCTCTTGGTTAGATGTTATTTTATACATTTTGAAGTACTGAACTATCCCAGACAGAAAATCATGTTTCCTGGAAACCGGGACGGCGGGTGAAGAAGGGACATGAACTCACCGATGGCGGCGGGGCACCCATGACTGCCGAGCAGAAGTTTAACGGAGCGTCAGGGGAAGATGGTACAGGATAAGATCAACAGCGAGGGAAGTCTGGATGGTAAAGAAACGAGAAACGAAGCGTCGCAAATATGGCAGATGGCTGCCTGGGCAGTTTGTCCCATCAACAACCAACTTCCACTAACAACAACCCACGCGCACCAGCCACGCGACATGCGAAGACGCCATGTCACATGACCATACTTTACCGATCTCACATGACGTCAACCATATACATTACATGTAGCTCGGCTGACTTGCCTTGGGCTGAAGCGTAATCAAATACACAACAGAGCTGTTGTGCCGCAAGCTCGAAACAACGCATGCATTCATCCTCGCTCCTTGCCTCGAATACCGCGACCCAGCAATCGGGTAGTCACCTTGTGAGGCGTTGCTTACTATCCATAACCTACTGCTAGTCCATTGTCTTGGCTCCAGAGGAAACAACATTTCGTTTTACCGAATATTGCCGTCTCCTTTGAATTTCCCAGTTCTTTGGAATGTTGAATGTAGACGGGAAAGGATTTTCGAGCCCGTTTTGTTCTTACCATGATAACACATGACAGGAGCGAATGATTTCCCTTCTTTCTGTTCACAAGCGCACCATTTTTGCCGCCGTTGCAGGTAACACAGAGCCACGGGTGCACCACAACCGTCCCACGCATGCGCATCGTCACAAGAAAGAAGGAACAGAAAGAAGAACAAAATCTCGGTTCCACCGTTCAACGTTTTTTCCCCCACCCAATCTCCACTTATCTATGCACACACACTGTCACACAGGCACAAGCACAAGCACAACCCCAGCACAAATCTCTCCAAACACCAGATTAGTGACCTCTCGCCGAACGACTAAAGTACAGTAACGTTAACCAGCCGAACCAAATACCACGATCAACAATCCGCAAAAGGAGGCACCGCACCACCCAGACCAACACGCCAAGATTATTGCTTGTCAGTACTAAGCACCATATCCCGTAGCATCAATCCAAGGTAACCACTAGTTTCCGCGCGACCAACCATGTTCCCACTCTTCCTTTCCCCAAAATAAGCAGCCACAAATAACATGTGCCTCATACCCGCAACGTGCGGTGTGAAACCAACAAATCAAGGATGAAACCGAAAGGGGAGAAGGAATGACAACACAAAGGGTAGTCCGTCCACGGTTCGGTTGGACAGTAACCGTCGACGTACCAAACCCATCAGTCAGTCCGCTCAGTTGGTCAACAGCGAAGCCTGTGGCTAAACGGTAGTCTATGTAATGCAAGAGCGAAAAAGCAACATGTAACCACCAACCTGCAGCATTGACAAACATTTCGCACACATTCGCACATGGCTTTTTTCTTCAGCCTATTCTTCTTAACGGTGAAGCTCATCGTCGATGAAGGAGAACCCCGTCCTCGCGTACATGCAGTCTCGGAATATGCACGAGATTTTTTTTTTTTTTTTTTTGCAAAAACTCCCCCTTAAACGCATTTCCTCCCCTTTCGTGATCTTGTTTCAGACCTGTATTGAATGATATTTCTAGAAACGTTGTCGTCATACATAGGTACCTACAATTGTGCGTTTGGTAGTTACATTATCGGCTGACCACAAATCTCTACTTTCCCCGCTTTAGGAAAATAAAACGTACCATCAACAACATTACACTTTCGCACCGTTTCCTGCTGCTGCTGCTTGCTGCTTTTATTCCCGCGAATCAACACAAAAAGGAGACAAAAAATGTTTATACTATCCCTTGAATGCTCTTTTCAATTTCCTATTTCAGCACTTTTTAAGTAAAACGTTAACTAGTAAAACGTTAACTTAAGTACGCTTGAGCCTCACCAAACAAAACCAAACCCATACTTAGTCTTGTTTAAATCTTAGTTAATTAACTACACCGTTCTTTTGCAAGAAAACACACAACATAACGCAACCCCCCACAAAAATTCCCCTTAAAACGTTAGCAGAAAAAGCAAAATCGACCGAGGCGGGTCATGTACATACACACATACATACATACATACATACAGACATACATATAGCACAATATGCAGTAAGTAGTAAGTAGCAGCAGCGCGAAAAGAAGAAGAAAAATGAGGAAGGGGGCGATGGCGCCAAACACAAACATTTTGGGAGAAAGAAAAGCATGAGTCGCGTTTCGGAGCGCGCGCGGGGTGATGGTTCCGAGGTTCCGATTGATGTCTACATGTTGGAGGTGGAGGGGGAATGCGGTGAGGCAATGCGCGCGCGCGCGCATGTAGCGTCAGGCGCGATGGATTCATGTGTGTAACTAACTTACATGGATGTACGAAGCGCCATCTAGTTAGTCTAGGGCGGAAGAAGCCATTCCATTGTCTTGCATTTTGTTAGGGGAAGGGAGGGGGGGAGGGAGGCTTATGTTTAGCGTGTGCTTAATGTTAGATCGTGAGATGGCTCCCGAAGGTGAGTATGTCGGTAGCTATGTACTGTAGATACTGGGGTTTTCAATGTTGTAATTATTCGGATACGTAGGAAGACGTCTCCTCCAATCTTGCTCTCTCCACCAAAACGATGGGTGCGAAATTTTAGGGTAGTTAGGAAGCAGAAACAAGTGCGCCTTAAAGCATTCGGATCC